>JABFQC010004601.1:0-12496 GCA_022817085.1 Psilanteris sp. ZL-2020
GGTTGATACCGAAGAAAAACAAATCATTCAAGATGTGGAACTCAAGCTTAAAATTGCTAAGAGCAGGCCGCATTCGAAATGGCTAAAGGAACAGGTATAATTTTCTAGATATTTCAAACGTAAGGTCGGACTGACTTCTCCAACAAACGAACCTACACATTCTGACACATTACATCAAAGACATTAATTTAAAATGTTAACAGTTTGCAGTGTCAAGTTTTATTTCATTGGTGTATCGTTTTAATTTGTTGGTGTTTGCAAATATAATAGCATAAGATATGCAAATGATTCTTGCTCGTTCTGGTTTAATTTTTTTAGATTCCATTTTAAAACTGAAAAATAGTTGTTGATTTAAAGAAGAATTAAATAATTATTAATATTTGCTATTACCAAGTACATTTCAACAGAAATATGTTCATATACCTTAAATCTTTATATCAGAAGAGAATGTTATGTATGTTTTTAAAATGATCTAATGAAATATGATGTTTATGTATAAGGTGATAGAGTTTAACTTGTTAAAGTTTAAAAATAACTAATATTATTAATAATTAATAACATACTGTAATATCCCACATTATTCATAGTTAATATATAAGTACATAGTTCATTAACAATAGTAAATTAAATTACAGAAAGGTAAAAGAATATCGTTCGCATATATCTTATGATATTTTATAATTGATTTCCATGTAATAGAAACTGTATATTTGAATATTAATTAATTCCTTGTTTTTGATATAACTAAACTCACAAAAGATGGCATTTGTTTGAAGAATAACCAATAATTGTGTCCTATTATTGAGACGAAGGATGAATAACTAAATATTCAAAATTCTGTTTTAATATGTTTCCCTTTGTTACATGTATACATTGGATTTAATGAGACAAAACAAAAATTAATAATGCTTGACGAAATTCAGATTCATATTTAATGCAAAATAATTTTTTCAAATTATCCCGTATGCTGACAACAAATGGTATTGTGCACAGATGGTGAGTTTCAACTGACGTACGACAAAATATGTTTGTGTTTTATTCGTGCTCGTTTATTTTCTTCTATTTTGCGTAAGAAGATTCCAGTGCCGTTAAATTCTCTAAACTGGAGATGAAACGAACTAAGTTTAACCACACTTGAATTCACATACGCTGCTATAATCATTCCTATTTTTATGATTTCTTCATATTTAGTCTTAGAATGTGTATTATTTTATGTTAACTGATTCAGTCATAGATGTCGTCTTGTTTGTACATATTTTGATCAAGCACAAATACTTGTATGTTCTAAATAAATGTTAGTCTAAATAAAAATGCAGTTCTTAATGTCAATTAAATTTCTATATTTTAACTGTACCCCCATTCAAATGGCATTATCATCATTAATAGTACTAAAGTGTTATTATCGATTAGTGTATCATATGAACTTGGGTGCTCAACTATTAGTTCTAACAAAAATTCTAAAATCCTATAAATTAATTTGGTCTGCAAGATTTAGATTTATATTTTGATATTTTATTTTAACCTTTCAATTGAAATCAACAAAACATTTATATAACTAATTAAAAAATTAAAAAATGTTTTCCAAAATTTATACCAAATTATTTGTAAGATTTACGTTTTCTTAAACCTTAATCGCGTTTGTAATCCGATTTCAATGCATTCAATATACATTTTTTTCTACTTTCTACTTTTTCTTCAAATATTTTTATCAGTAGTGGAGATAATTATTTATTAATGTTATTACGTTTTTTATTATTTTTTAATATTTTTTCAATTACATTTCGTTTAATTACAATAATGTATGTGTGTTATTTATAAGTATAAATATATCCAATTTTTATTAAACTACTATTTATTCCAATGATTAATTAATGTAAAATGAAAGTAAATAACGTATACAATTTTATATAAATACTTTTTATACAGATCACGATGGAAGACATGCGAGCTGCGTATAAAGATTTTAAGGAATTGGACAAAGTGTCAAATGCTATTGTAGAAACAACGGGTCCAGATGGTGAATCAATGCAAACTATATCAGCTGTAAATCGAGTTTGGGGAGGAGATAAACGATTGTCCCTTTATGGTTATACTTTGGAGACAATCAATTTGTTAATTTTACCAATGCTTGAAACTAAGTATGTTATAATTTGGAATATTTTTTTAAGCATTTGCTTATATTAATAAGTTAATTAATTACCCTTTATACTACAACGTGTTTTAGAAAAGAGGCTTTAGGATCTATGGGAAATGATGCACCATTGGCTTGTCTTTCAGAATTTCAACCTCTTATTTATGAGTATTTCAAACAACTATTTGCTCAAGTAAGTTGAAAATTATTTATATTAAATTGTTATTAAAAACAAAATTTAAAATATTAAATAAAATTAAAGATATTAAAATAATATTAATTTATTCTTAAGCAATTTTCAATATATTATTTAAAATAGGTGATAGAAAACTGCATATAAATCTATAAATATAATTTTTTTTATAGGTAACTAATCCACCTATAGATCCATTCCGTGAAAAAATCGTCATGTCTTTGCTATGTCCTATTGGTCCTGAGAGTAATATTTTAGACCCTAATGAATTATTCGTACATCGACTATTTTTGCCACAACCTATTTTGTCATTAGCTGATCTAGAAGTAATTAAATACACCAATTATCGGGGTTGGAGAACAAAAGTTATTGATGTAAGCTATCCAGTAGAAGAAGGACCTTCTGGATTGATTCCAACTATCGATCGAGTTTGTAAAGAAGCAAATGACGATGCCAAACAACAGTACCAACTCATTATTTTATCAGATCGTGCAGCTGGTCCAAAACGGTTTGTTTTAAAATATTTAATTACATTGAGAAAAGTCATTATTTAAAATAGTTCTTTGAATTATGTGTATTTTAATTTACTGATTGGAGACCTTGACATTAATCCTTAATAGTTAACGCAGTTTTTAAATCTTAGGTAATTTATACCTTAGGTAATTTATACCTTAGGTAGTTTACCTATGAAATTGAATATAATCTATATGATTTATAGATATTATGATGTAACACCTTCTAATATTATTTTAGAGTACCTGTAAGTATTCTACTAGCTCTTGGGGCCGTTCATCATCATCTTATTGAAGAACGACAAAGAATGAAAGTAGGATTAATTCTGGAGACTGGTGAAGCTCGTGAAGTTCACCACATGTGTGTACTCCTTGGATATGGAGCTGATGCAATTTGTCCATATTTGGTCTTAGAAATGGCCCGAGATTTACGTGCTGATGCAGTACTCGATGGAAGAACTTATACAGATAATGTTATGTTCTCAGTACGTTTTAATAATAATGATAATACAAAAATTGTCTAGTTAACATTTATAATAGATTTTATCTGAATGTTTTTTATTTTACAAATCAATTTTTTTTAGAATTACCATGATGCAATTGAACGTGGTATTGCTAAAGTTATGGCAAAAATGGGTATTTCCACGTTACAATCATATAAAGGAGCTCAAATTTTTGAAGCCGTAGGTTTAGCTGATGAAGTAATTGATAAATGTTTCAAGGTAAGAGTTACTCTTATTTATGTGTTATTAAAGTATTATTATTAAAAATAATTATATTAACTCAAATATTTCAATAGGGAACTCAGTCTCGAATTGGTGGGGTGACTTTTGAGATACTGGCTAAGGAAGCCTTTGAACGACATCAATACACTTATTGTGATCAAGTTCTAGACATGATGGTGATCCGTAATCCAGGAATATATCATTGGCGATCAGGAGGCGAGAAACATATTAATGATCCTGCAAGCATTGCTAGTTTGCAAGTCAGTTGACATTTTTGGTTTTTAACTTTTTAACTTGTTAAAAATGAATTTTTAGTTTAACAAATTAAAATAAAATATAATAATTAATATTATTTTGATGAATTTAAAAACTACCGAATTCTTTTTTAACTTGAACGGTTCACTATTTAAAACACTAAGTTAGTTGCACTTTGTAATCTAACACAAAATCTTCACAAAAATATGTATATATATATATATATAAATATTTATTTATGTTTTATAATATAATTAGATATTCAAATTATAAATAGAAATTAGCATGTAGAATCATTTTTTAAAGGAATATGTAGCTTTAAAAGAAAATAAGGCTTATGAAGTGTATCGAAAAACTACAATGGAACAAGTTCAGCATTGCACACTACGAGGTCAATTGGAACTAATAAAATCAAATAAATCTATTCCTATTTCTGAAGTGGAATCTGCTTCAGACATTGTTAAGCGATTTGCTACTGGGGCTATGAGTTTTGGCAGTATTTCTTTGGAAGCTCATTCAACCCTTGCTGTTGCAATGAATCGTATTGGAGGAAAATCAAATACTGGAGAAGGTGGAGAAAATGCTGATAGGTACTTAATTAAAATCAGAAATAAGCGAAAATCTTAATTAAGTAATTACGTGAAATCGTTAGTTTTTGGATCCAATTAATGAAAAAAGCTATTTAACTATTTTATATCAGATTTTACAATAATTATTAATATAATTTATTACATTTTAAATAATACAATTACAATTACAGTAAAATTCTATTTTTAGATATTTGAACCAAGATCCTCAATTCAATAAGCGATCTGCGATCAAACAAGTTGCTAGTGGAAGATTTGGAGTGACATCAAGTTATCTAGCAAATGCAGATGATCTGCAGATTAAGATGGCACAAGGTGCCAAGCCTGGTGAAGGAGGAGAGTTGCCTGGTTATAAAGTATGTGTGATAATTTTAATTAAAAATATAACATATTATACTCGATACAAATGATTAAGTCTATGGATCCAATTAATGAAGGATACAATGATTCCACATATTTATATGATTAGTATATGAAATTAAAGTTATCTGAAGAAAGTAAATTAAATTTTATTTACAATTAATTTATTTTTTCAGGTTACAGCCGATATCGCAGCTACAAGGCATTCGGTTCCAGGCGTTGGCTTAATATCCCCACCTCCACATCATGATATTTATTCTATAGAAGATTTAGCTGAGCTTATTTACGATCTTAAATGTGCAAATCCGAATGCCCGAATATCGGTCAAACTCGTGTCTGAAGTTGGCGTGGGTGTCGTTGCATCTGGTGTTGCCAAAGTAATTTCTCTTTGAAGAAAATATTACTCACTTTAAAGATATAATCAACATATATATTAAATTAAATAAGAATTATTTATTTAATTATACTGTAAACATCATTAAAAGATGTTTATTAAAACTATTTATTTTATTAATAATTAAGTTTTATGATTATCAACTGGATCCAATTAATGAGTGAATGATTCCAATTATTTAAATGAAATTTATCAATTCATAATTTTCTTCTACAATCTCAGCAATACACTTTTATAATTTGTATCTTAAACATTGTAGGGTAAAGCCGAACATGTTGTTATTTCTGGTCATGATGGAGGTACTGGAGCTAGCAGTTGGACTGGAATTAAATCAGCTGGTTTGCCATGGGAACTTGGTATAGCAGAGACGCATCAAGTTTTAACTTTAAATAATTTGCGGTCTCGTATGGTTGTGCAAGCTGATGGTCAATTACGTACGGGCTTCGATATCATTGTAGCAGCTTTACTCGGTGCCGACGAATTTGGCTTCAGTACAGCTCCCCTTATTGCTATGGGTTGCACCATGATGAGAAAATGTCATTTAAACACATGTCCTGTTGGAATTGCCACACAAGATCCAGTACTTCGAAAAAAGTTTGAGGGCAAACCAGAACACGTCATCAATTTTTTCTTTGCTCTTGCTGAAGAAGTAATTTTTATTATTAAATTTATAATTTAATTATATAATTATTATATGGAATTTTATTTTATTTGTAAATTTTTAAAGAAATTTTATTTATACAAGTGAAATAATTTTGTATGTTATATGTTATGTTATTTTAAAAATATAAGTAATTGACAATATTTTATTTCTGATTAGGTTCGATCTTATATGGCAAGTTTGGGTGTTCGTAAATTTCAAGATTTGATTGGACGAACTGATTTTTTAAAAGTTCGAGATGATATTAAATTGGAAAAAGCAAAAACTTTGGATTTAAGAAATATTTTACGAAATGCGCTGGAATTACGTCCAGGAGTTAATATAATAGGAGGTTCTATTAAGCAAGATTTTCAATTGGAGCAGCGCTCTGATAACAAGTTAATTGAACAATCTATGTCCGTTTTAAATGGTGAAAAAAAGAGTATTAATATTGAAATGACAATTAACAATGAAACTAGAGCATTTGCCTCTACGTTGAGTTACCATATATCAAAGTTAGTATATTTTATAAACTTATTCAATTAATATGACTTTTGTTTTTATTCATAAAATGATTTTTATAAAATTCATGATTAATAAATGGATCCAATTAATCAAAAACACATGGTTAGTTATAATTAAAATTGATTTTTTAAATAAAAAATACGTATGCATTAAACTTTAAAAAAAACAGTTTATTACACAAATTTTGAATTTTAGGAGATATGGTGAAGACGGCTTACCACCAAATAGTATAAATATTAAAATAACTGGATCTGCAGGTCAAAGTTTCTGTGCTTTCCTAACTAAAGGAATTCATGTTACTTTGGAAGGAGATGCTAATGATTATGTTGGAAAAGTTAGTAGTAATTTAATATAATTTTAATAATAATATCCATATTAATAAATTTAATATGTAAAATAAATATTTAAATCTCTTAATTTGGTAAAGTAATATATCAATTTATATATACAATTAAATAACTTAATTTCTTTCTTCAGGGTTTATGTGGCGGGGAAATTGTAATTTATCCACCAAAAGAATCTGACTTCAAATCTGAATCTAACGTGATAGTAGGTAATGTTTGTTTATATGGAGCTACATGTGGTAAAGCATACTTTCGTGGAATCGCTGCCGAGAGATTCAGTGTTCGAAATAGTGGTGCTATTGTGGTTGTTGAAGGCGTTGGTGATCATGGATGCGAATATATGACTGGCGGTTGTGCTCTTATTCTGGGTCTAACTGGGCGTAATTTTGCTGCAGGCATGTCTGGTGGAATTGCTTATGTTTTTGATACTGATGGTTCTTTTAAAAGGTATATATAAATATATATACAAGATGTGAAATTTTAATTATACTAATTTGATTGTATAAAAAATAGATATATTTGTCACATGTGCTTAAAAGTATATTTTGAATTTTAGTAAATGTAATCCTGAAATGGTGGAGCTACTGCCTTTAAATAAAAAAGAAGATATAGATTATGTAAAACAACTTTTAGAAGAATTTGTTGAAAAAACAGGATCTCTTATTGCACAAGATTTATTGCGTTTATGGCCAGAACCAACTACCAGATTCATCAAGGTTTGTTACTTTAAAATCATATAACTAAAATTTCAAATAAGTTTTATAATTAAACTTAAATTATTTAATTATAAATATTAAATAAAATTAATTATAAACAAAATAAATAAGCTACATTGTTATTCATAAAATAAAATATGTTATAATTAATTTATCTCATTGCATAACATATATGGATCATAGTAATTTAAATTTATGTAATGAAAATGTAAATACAGGTATTCCCATACGAGTACCAACGAGCTTTATTACAATTAGAAGAAGAAAAGTTAACCGAGCCTGTTGTAAATGGAACATCGAAGACTACAGAGTCTGTTAAAGATATTGAGGAAGCTATCATTGATGATGAAATGGTTCAGAAAAAATTAGATAAAATACGGTAAAATAATATAAAATTATTTAAATTGTAAATTAACTTCGATCAATGTTCAAATTAAACAGTATATCAATTTTATTATCAGGGGTTTCATGAAGTATAAAAGACAAAATTCAGTTTATCGACCTGTTGAAAAACGTGTAAATGATTGGGAAGAAATCTACAATTTTCAAGGCGTACGAAAAGGATTGCGTGTTCAAGCTGCAAGATGTATGGAATGCGGTGTTCCATTCTGTCAAAGTAGTCATGGATGTCCACTTGGCAACATCATTCCTAAATGGAACGATTTGGTGTTCCAAAATAATTGGAAAGAAGCTCTTAATCAACTTTTACAAACCAATAATTTTCCTGGTCAGTTTTAAATATAATTATAATATTTAAAATTTTAGTATCATTATTAAAAGATTAAAAAATTTTACTATTTTTTATATTATAAATACAATATAAAATTGATTATGCATATTTTAATATATTTTTATTTATAAAATATACCTCATTCTGTTAAATACATAGAATTCACTGGCAGAGTTTGCCCAGCACCATGCGAAGGTGCTTGCGTTTTGGGAATATCTGAACCATCTGTTACAATCAAAAATATTGAGTGTGCTATAATAGACCATGCATTTGATGAAGGATGGATTATACCAAATCCACCATCGGTAAGAACTGGACGTCATGTGGCTATTGTTGGATCTGGACCTGCAGGTCTGGCTGCTGCTCATCAGCTAAATAAAGCTGGTCACTCCGTTACAGTTTATGAAAGAAATGATCGTATCGGTGGTCTTTTGCAATATGGTATTCCTACTATGAAGCTTTCAAAACACGTTGTACAGAGGCGAGTTCAACTTCTCGCAGCTGAAGGCATTGCATTTAAAACAAATGTTGATGTTGGAAAAGATGTCACGATTAAGGTAAATACTTTTTAATATTCTTTCTTATTTGATTAAGAGTCAAAATATTTGTAGTATTTGCCAAATATTTTTTTAAACCAATGATAATATATAATTACAATTATAAAAAAATATTAAACGAATATTTTATTTACTTTTATATGTAAAATATAAAATAATAATTGCTTAAATGTTTTACAGAAATTAAAGGAAGATAATGATGCTGTAATTTTATGTACGGGGGCAACTTGGCCACGAGATTTAACGATCCCTGGACGAGAACTGGAAGGAATTCATTTTGCTGTAAGTTTCTTGGAACATTGGCAGAAAAAACAAATGGGCAATTCCGCTCCACTGGATATGAAGCTTATTGCAAAAGATAGAAATGTTATTATTATTGGAGGCGGAGATACTGGATGTGATTGTATTGCTACATCTTTAAGACAGGTACAATATACTTGTTATTATTTAATAATTATATGATTGATATTGATTGATTATAATAACTACGGTTTAACTTTTATATTTTGTTTAATTAATTTCATTTCAATTAAACAAAATTCAATTCCTTATTAGACATTATTATTAGAACTCATTATAAATTAATTATTATAACTTATATATTATTTTTAACAGGGTGCCAAAACGATAACGACATTTGAAATATTACCTGAACCTCCTAAGAAACGTGGAAGTGATAACCCCTGGCCACAATTTCCTAGAGTTTTTAAAGTTGATTATGGTCACGAAGAAGTATCCCTTAAATTTGGTCGTGATCCTCGCAAATTTAGTACACTTAGCAAAGTAATTGCTTCTTTAATTTTTAAAAGTAAATGTTTATTTTATAATTCAGTGTTATTGTATTATAATTATGTTTTTAGGAATTTTTGGATGACGGAAAAGGACATGTTAAAGGAATTAAAACTGTTTCTGTAGAATGGACAAAAGACGAAAAGGGATGCTGGAAAATGAACGAAGTTCCTAATAGTGAAAAAGTAATCTTTTTAAATTTTGTTATCAAATTTGTATACTCTTATTGTATATAGAAAAAACAAATTGAAATATATTAAATTTATATTTTTTTTTTCAGATTTATAATTGTGATTTAGTTTTGCTGGCAATGGGCTTCCTTGGACCTGAAAAATATATTGCAAAGGAGTTGGAAACTAAAATGGATTTACGTGGAAATTATGAAACTCCTGTTGGCAAATATCATACAAGCGTACCTGGAATTTATGCTGCTGGAGGTGAGAAAAATTATTTTGTAAAAAAAAAAGTTTAAAATAAATAAGTCGCATAAATATTATTAATCATAATTATGATAAGATTCATTTTATTATTATTTAAATAATTAAAATTTTAGATTGTCGTCGAGGACAATCATTAGTCGTATGGGCTATAACAGAAGGTAGGCAGGCGGCCCGCGAAGTGGATATCGATCTCATTGGTCGAACAGGACTGCCTGGACCTGGTGGAATCATCACCGAGGTCATGGTCGCTTAAATCTCGGTGTGAATTTGCCAACAAATATATTGACTCAAATTCATCGTATTGATTACAATATTTTTATATCAATTGTAGCGCTCCATATGAAGATTTATTTACGCGCGTTGTACAGTAATTATTTACATCTTACGTTGTACAGTAGCTTCTTTTCTATTTCTATATATTTTTGCTTATTTTCTAAGTATTTGTGAAAACATGTGGAAATTAAAAATTAGACAAATGAAGATTTCGTCAAGTAAACACGAAAAGCAAATCTTTTAGAAAACTTGTTACAAAAGTAATATTATTTGTATATCAAATGTCATTTAGTTTATTTTATTCGAAAGTATTTTTAGTTTAAAAAAGCAGTTTGAGCTGAAAGTGCAGATGAAAATACAAAAATATATAATGCTTATAAATGCGTACTTAAAGGGAAGTACTTTGCGTTAAAGATAACCAATTATTAAATAATTATACTTTTCACTTTTATATTACGTTTTATAATTTTTATTTAAGTTATATATATTGTTTAAAACATATTTGGCATTAAAAAGATAATATAAAAATAGTCGAGTTTGGGGATAGGATAAGATTTAAGTTGAAAAAGTTATAAAGTGAAAATAAAATATCGACGTCGCTTCCCCGTCCATTGTACACATGATAAAAGTTTTGTATCTTTAATACTGCGTTGTTCGACTTTATTTGACTTAATAAAGTACTTATTTTTATTTTACTGGGTTAGACAATTTATATTACACAAACAACAATCTCAACTATAGTTGAGATAATATTTATAAATATTTACATACATAAACACACAGACATATATCTTAGTATATTTATACATATTTTTGAGCATACAATTTACTTAGTAAATTTTTTTCGCGCATTTTCTATATTTAACTGGCACTTTGATACTTGATAGTTTGTAATAGAATAATTTAAAGCCAGTTTCTTTAAAAAATATGTTTGATTTATTCATCAATCGAATATTATATATTTAACTTCAATATAGAACATTAAATTATGTACTTGTTATGTATGGCTTACAAAATTTAAGATAACATACATGTACAAACTTATAACAATGCAAGAATATGATCAAATTTTGAAGATCAAGAGAAATTAGTCAATTACATTTCAAAGCATGGAAATGGCGTAAAGTGTAGTTAGCGTGTTTCACGAGTAAGAACAATATAACAGCAAACAATAAAATGACGACGATATTGCGTTAATATACTACAATTTTGAGAATTATTTTTTTGTAAGCTTAGTAGTTTATACGAAATTACTAGGTTTTAAGGACAATTATAAAATCTTATAGAACTTATTGTAAGTAATTTATTTATGAATTTATTGTAACATTATTAAAGTATAAACTATACAATGTTGTCGTATTATAAAGTATACAAACAATTTCAATGATCGCTGACATGTATTTGTCTTTTGTTTAACAATATTTGTTTCAATGAACGTAAAAACATCAAGACAATAAAATTATATGAAATGTTCGGCAAAACTCCATTATTTCGTCCAAAGTCTTTTTATTTAAATAATAAATTAATCTTATTTTACATTGTAATTACAGCTCAGAATCTGTAATAGTCGTTATATTATTTAATTTTTGACGCTTAGAAGTCATATTGGCTCTTACTGATTACATTTTGGTTTACTTTTTCACCTTCAGAAAGAACCTTTTCAATGTAATAAGAACCCATATTAATTGCAAAGTCTTTTAACTGATTTAACAGTGTCTTATCTCCATTCTTCAATCTCTGAAAAAGTTATTAATTGTTAATTGTATAGTCGTAAAAAATTGTTATTGTTATATTAAATTTAGTAATAAATACCTCAAAGATTTCGTTAAAAACTTTTTCCTGTAACAAAAATAACGTTATTATTTAATTTAAAGTTTATATTGCTATTTAAATATTTCAATTAAGTAAGACGTAAATATTATTTTTGTGTGAAGTATAAAGTTTTAATTGTGACTATGTATATGAATTTTTAATTGTAAAATAATGTAATATATATTATTCATATACACATAAAAGTTATTTTATTTAAATTTTATGTGTATAAATTTTTAAAATTTATAAGATTTTTACCGCTTCTTCTTTGGAGATTTTTTGAATTTTCTGAAAATGAAAAATAATTCAATCAGTATCATTTTTTAAAAATAAAATTATTATTTATTTACTAATATAAATTAAAAATTTACCGAGTCAGTTTCAATGATGTCCACAGGAGTTGCCTGTAACAATTAAAATTTATAATTTTATGATTAGAAATTATTTAGTTATTTTGTTGATAAATATATGTAAGCATACTTACGAGAGCAACTGTACAAAGTGCTAATACAA
>JABFQC010004602.1:0-12492 GCA_022817085.1 Psilanteris sp. ZL-2020
TTTTTTTTGCAAGCAGAAGACGGAAAAGGGGATTATAGGGCGTTGCGGGGGCACGGAAAGTGGTAAAAGGGAAAGAACCCATCTTCTAAACGGCCAGACCGGAAGAAACAAAAAAAAAGAAAAAAAAAAAAAAAAAAAGAAAAGAAATAAGAAAAAAAAAAAGAAAAAAAAATAATCCTCTTGCCAACAAATGACTCGAAAGAATTAAAATCGAATTCATAATCATGAACTTGTTTCTCGAAATAATTCATCATCAATGTCGTCGACGATCGTACGTCGCAGGACGAAAGAGTATAAACAAAAGGAAAAGTAAAGAAAATAAATTAATATAAATAAATATTAATTTACTCTATTGCGTTCCGTTTACTTTAACAAAATAAAACATCGTTCGCTGGTATCGTATCGTAGTATTAAAGAGAATTGCTCGATTCGCGAGTGTTTGTCGTTGCGAAACAACGAACAATCGCACGACTGAAATGTCTGACGTACCGATCGTCGGTACCGGGGACACTTTTAAAAAGAATCGTATAAAACTTTAACAATAAACAAATTTATTAAAATTTAAAATACAATAAAAAAGATTCGCTCGCTTTTCACGTTTCGGAGAAAATAATCGGTTGGAAAAGAGCGCGGCGACGAGAAACGACATTTGCCAACGGGGCACGAACGGACTCTGCGGTGCAATAAAATTTAAAAGCAGTAACTTTTCGTAGAATCGTGCCGCGCTCTTTTCGCGTCGGAACCCTGGCGGAACCCGGGTTCGGTCCAGACTCATTTGGTTGGCTGCGCGGGTGCGCGCGCGTCGCCCGTCGAAGTCGTCGTTAATAATTAAAACACTAGTTGCGTGGTGATCTTTGATTGTGGCCTAGAGCTGGGGTTAGAAGGAGTAGACGTTGTTTAGCAAAAAGGGCACGCAGTAGCCGCTGAAGGTCTCGACCTCGAGCACGCCGGAGTAGGAGCGCGCCGGCGACGAGCCCAAATCCGTGTGCTTCCGCGGACACCGGAATCCTTTGGGGCACTGGCACAGCGGCGACGCGGTCACCTCCTCCACGTGCGAGTTGCGCCTCTTCCGTACCGTGAACAGCCGACACGGTTCCTTGTATTGGCACCGTAGCCTCTGAAAACCGCAATTTCTTTATTAGTCGGGAGTCGCGCTCACAAAAGTATATAGGATCGCACCAGCAATCGCTGAAGGTTGCGCGAACCAAGATATTTGGTAATGATAATTGGTTGTACGAAAGGTATTTTCAATCGCTTTTGCTTTGTGCGCCGAATTAAGATTATAAAAGACTTTGCAAGATTGTACTTTCTGATAATAATAAACTTGAACACACTGAGAAAAAATTACTTAGTAAGATCTACTGAAAAGTTTAGTTAAACCAGCATCATAATCGTCAAATTCAGTTACATTCACTGTGAGATTCAGTTTTGGTCAAAATAACTATAATTTGAAGTTGAATATTCAGTAAAATTGACTGAGTTTGTTAATTCAAGTATCATAATTGGCTGCCATATTCTATAAAAATATCTAATCTTTTCAGTTGGACCAACTAATTATTTTCAGTCATGGTTATACATTACTGAAAACTCAGTGAAATTTACTGAATATACTATTACTTTTCTGAGTGCACGGAGACAAAAGTATAGTAAAAATTTGCTGATAAAATTTGTCAGGATAGTAATACTTTTGTTTATAAAATCTTTAAATTCTGAAAAATATATAGTTTTCTGATTACGTTACCACAAGCTGTAGTAAATTTGTACTATACTCTTTCGTCCCTGAATCAATCTAAAATTTAGCAAATCTAATAAAAATGATCAAACAGAAAAAGATTATCAATTATTTATTGAATAGGTTTTCGTATATACATTCAAGAATGTAAATCTCAGTCGCTTATAACGTTCAAGTGATATTAACTTACGCTTTGCGGGGAACAGGCAAAAGAAAAAACATATCCCAAATCTCCCTCGGAAGATTTATGCGGCTGGCGTTTTAACAAGTAGGGTACGCTACCCGGTCTACAGCGACAATATACACGTTGCACAGTAGCATTATTGGGTCCACCACCTGGTGCTAATGTCCACGTGACGTCTCTAAAAAATAATAATAAACAGATCCATGTAGTCGCATCTCTTACCAAAAAAAAAAAAAAACCAATCACAAGGCGAGCAAATCACGGCGCGATTTATTTATGTTTATTTGGGAGTTCCGTAAATAAATTCGCCAGTGGCTGATTACTTATTCTCTCGAATCGAAAATCTACAAAACCGCGATCCATTTGGCAATGCTGGCAAATAAAAGCGGGATATTTATCATTATTTAGTTATGCTGAAGTCGAAAGCGTGAATTCAAAAGGCAATCCGAAATTCATTCGCACCGCATTCCACGCGAGTAGAATTAAAACGATTCGAAATTCCAAAGCTCCGAGCTGCGTAACCGCGCGATAATTATTTATTATATAATAAATGATAATAATAATAACCGTTTAATCCGAATAGCTACGGATGTTTTATTGCAAAAGTTTGTCAGTTTGCGTGGAACATTTATTCAGCAGAAACCATAAAAACGCGAAAAAAACTTACTTGAAATATCGGCAAATAGGCAACCGTTTGACAGGCTCGCAGAGTTTATATTGCCGCGTCTTGTCAACGATGGTGTGTCCGTCGTTTGCTGAAAGACTGTTTGGACAAGCGCGTCCACCCGGGCATCGGCACTGCCTCTCCACCCACGGCGTTCCGTACAAATCCACTTTACTGCAAACCTCGCTTTTGTCTGAACATTCGGGCAACTCTTCCTCGCTATGCTGCAAATAAAACCCAATCCAATTAGCCATCCGACGATATTTTGACTTTGCGTGCCTTTCGACTCATCGCTTCAAACATACATTTCTACTACCCAAATTCGCGTTTTCTCGAATTTTATTCGATTGGACGGACGTAAGTACTTTGCGATATTAAATTCAACGACCACGCAATTCTGCTCTTAACGTATCATATATTGAATTTAATTTAATCCAGCAGATTGTATTTCATTTTGACAAGTTTCACGCTGCTAATAATGAAAGATAATAAAATTAATTCGATTAATCTAATAAAAACGATTGATTAAGATTGAAAAATATAATTGAAATTTTACTATAAAATAAACGAAACTGACCCTGAATGAAACAAACTTCCAATTTATCTCACAAATTATGGTAAAAATGTGACATAAACAAGAAAGAAAATACTATGTTCATGCTCCTATTTTACCATAATTTATGAGACAAATTTGAAGTTTGTTTCTTCCAGGGTCAATTTCGTTTATTTTATAGTAAAATTTCAATTATATTTTACTCCGTGTATAATGTCACGTTGTAAAAATCTTACAATAGTAATCGACGCCAGCCAACGAGATAACTGGATTGAATTTAGTTAATCAATCGGAAGCACCAAAGTTTTACGAAGTACAGTTTACAATTCTATGACGAATGTTTTATGAAAAAGATTTGCAAATCGTTCATAATAATAATTAAAATATTACGAAAATACAAACACTTTTACATGGAGAAAAAAAATATAATATAAATTACCATACCTTCTGGCGTTCGAATGATATCTTGAAAGATATTTAAAAAATTACTATACCATTAAAACAATATATATTATACGATATAACAAAAATGTGTCAAAATTCCTTCTAGTTTTATTGTACTATATAAATAAAAAAAGTAGTCATTATGGTATAGTAAGTTTCTATACATCTACACTGTAAAAACAAGTGTTCTGAAACTGTTTTTCAAACGTTCCTATTAAAGTGTTCTTTAATACTAATGTTTGTATACATCCAAATAGAACGTTTTAAATGTTTTTAAAAAATAACGCATATAAGCGTTCCAAAAAACTTCAAAAACGTTTTCTATGGAACACT
This sequence comes from Psilanteris sp. ZL-2020, assembly GCA_022817085.1. Lineage (NCBI taxonomy): Eukaryota > Metazoa > Arthropoda > Insecta > Hymenoptera > Scelionidae > Psilanteris > Psilanteris sp. ZL-2020. Next base: position 3,911 of record JABFQC010004602.1, read on the forward strand.
TCTTTTTACAGTGTATTAAATTACTCCGCCAATGCCAGAAGGTATAGTAATTTATACTGTAACTTTTTCTCAGTGTATGACATGCAAAACCAAAAACTATTATTATTATTATTTTTTATTTATTAATTCGTAGCAGTTTCTGACAAGCTACTGGACAATAAGACACTGAATTATGGCAAGCAAGTCACAGACGGTGGCATATGATTGTGCCACAACGCCGTCGATTATTGCGAAATAATCAAATTCAACTCGAATTCAATTAATTAACCGGTTTAATCGAATTCACGATTTGACTGTAATTAATGAATTGTTGTTGAATAATCAACGGTTTATGGTTAAATTATGATGAATAGTCGCGCTACCGGACTTTGCCGACCGTTAATTAAATCGGTCGATCGTCAAACGAACGACATTCATTTTGCTCGGACGTGTGAATGAAGCCGGTTTTATCGGGCGACATAAGAGGGCAAAAGTTGCAAAACTGGCTGGCTAAAAATGCGGGATCCGAGAATAAGTCGAAAATATGACAATCAGTCGTTCGGTTGGCGCTCCAAAACAAAGTACGGACCCGAATAGACGAGCCCGACGACGGCGCGCTATTATTTTGATTTAATTGTTGTCTATTCTTCGTTTCCGTTTTTCATTTCGTCGATCCGCTTTTTTTCGTCTTATTTCGACTTCGCTTGCGTGTCGAGCAGGTGACTCGCAGCTTCCGGTTCAATAAAAATCTTTCTGCCTCTTTCCCCGGTAAAGCCTTTTAATATACGTTTATATACGAAAAACGTATTTTGTGACAATTACTATATAAAACAGATTATAGACCATGGTGTCAATCAAAATAAAACTGTAATGAAGTGGGAAGGCAAAATGAATCGTTTAACGAAACTATTATTAAAATCAAATAAGTACACTGAGAAAAGTAAGGCATGAAAAATTACTATTTATAATACTAATTTAGGGTCATGTGATACAAATCGTCAAAATGTACTGTTTAACAGAAAAAAAATCAAATTATTTACATAGATAATTACTGAATTATAATAATATATTACTGTAAGAACAGTAAATATTGATGATTTGTATCATATGGCCCTAAATTAGTATTATAAACAGTAATTTTTCATGTTTTATTTTTCTCAGTGTATAATATATGTGCATTATTTTATTGTTTATTTGTTCTAATCAAAGAGTTAGAACGTAACAAAATACATATATCATACGTCAAATATAATTTTTAATTTGATATAGATTTCAATATACAAAACAAATGTAACCATTTTAAAATCATACGCAAGGGTGCTATATCCAATTTTATATACCAAGGAGCCAAAACCATTTTATGTCGCGCATTCTATTTTCCAAAAATTTACTCGAAAATTTAATACGTTTCCATCCGCGTGTATCATTACGAACCGCGGATCCTTTTTCTCAAGTGATGCGTTTGTAAAAATGAAATTATTATTAAAAGCACTCGCGTTGTATTTTCAAGCGTAAAAGATAATTGAATTGTGTAACTACAAACGGGAATTCGCACGCGGCAAAAATCATGAAATTAAATTTAAGTTTAATATTTCGGCGTGACTTGGTTATTTAGGTAGCATTTGGCATCCGTTTAAATCGCCATGTAATCGCTATTAAAATTTCTAGTTTATCTTTTCCCGATCAAACGCATATTTCTTCAATCATATCACGAAACAGGATTAAAAAGTTAATCACGAGCAAACCTCCGCGTTTAATCGCACTGCAGGTGAACGGCTACCAAGGATAACCGTTCGGCGCGTAGGTGTATATGGTACGATAATACCAGTGATTACAGTCACACAAAAGATATAATAATCAAAGGCTCGTAACGCTGGCGCAAACAAACGTACGCAATTATATATATATACATATACACACGTCGACCGATCAGGAGAGGTCTTGGCGATAAACCAAAATTTTTATGCAAATTGCAGAAACGCGCGATCGAAAGCGACGGCTTTCGTCGTTGTTAATCGCGAGGATTATGTGAATATAATCGAAGTCGCAACAAAAGACGGCGCGACGCAAAGCTGAGCGATTAAAGCGAAATAATAAAGTTTGACGAAACGTAACAACGCGATCGCGGACGATTGAAACCGATATCGTTGGCCAGCAATGTTTAACGAAGAATGTGCGTAAATTTTCTGTTTTTATTGGGTTGAATTGCATAAATACAAATTGCAAAACTGAGTGTTTACATTGAATGCGCCGATAAAAAGGTATTTCGGAAGGATCAGTACGCGCATAAGGATGTTTTGATTCTCGTAGTACAAGGCTACGTGATGGTTGCTATTGTGCGCCACCGAGTGGAGACTTCCGGTCCATTCTCTGCCCAACTTCCGTTATTTCTCAAAGAACTCTATTCAACCATTATTACACTACCGGTGGAGGCTAATTCACTTCTCTCGGGGAGTTTCGAGAAAATCCAACCGGAGGGAAAATCCGTCCCCGATTCTGTTTTCCACGATTCCCGGGGCACTTCAAAAATAGACGTTCATCCTTCTGTTTTGCTTTCGCTTATTTTTTTATTTACGTTACGGCGCGTTTTCAATGCAGACTTCCGAGAACAATGATTGCTTGTAAAAATTGTAAACTTTTTCCGATTTTCGCTTTTTCTCATGCCATTTCCGGTGCGACTTTTTACACAAAAATATAGCCCGGGGGATGTGACTCGGAATTTTGGAGCGAATCTTTCACGTGCCTGCCACGTGCTTCTCGCCATTCATACGATTTTTGAATAAGATATTTTTTCTCATTCATGAGTATCTTTGTCAACTGTTCGTCGATGTCACATTTGGTTAGCAGTCATCGTTTTCCCGTGACAACTCAAGTCAAAGCCATTGTCAATAGGATTTCTTGAAATTCGGTGTATCGGACGGAGTAAGATCGGTTGCAGTTGAACAGTTAGTTCCAGACACTTTAATTGTTCAGGATCAAAAGTATAATTTCATTGCGATGATTATGGGTACGTAACTATGGTGACTATTTGTCGTGTTTCTAAGTCAAAACCACGAAACAGGATCAAAAGTTTTAATTATTATTGTTGTTACAATTTAATTATAAATAACAATTTATGTTGATTTAATTAAGCTGATTAACTGAAAAACATTAAATAAAATCACCAAATAATTTTTATAATAACTTTTAGCCACGTATAGCCAAAAAGCAGTTTTCTTACAAGGCAAGGCTTGCAATTATGTCAACTTTGTTTATTACGTTTATGTTTCTGATTTCAACAAATCCTTATAATAAATACTAAAAACATGACGTTTAATACGGGATACATTTGTTGACAAAGTTGTTGGGTCGAGGTGTGAAAATAGAAATGTTCTCCGGACAACGAAGCTTAGTGTAAGACCCTTCACGTGAAAGAAAACAGTCTCGTAACAGCTTCATTCAGAGGCTGTCAATCCAGTCAATGAGGCAATCATGCACGTCCTGTGCGACTGAATGTTACGTCTGAATGTAGACTATGCCCAGAGTAGTCGTTAATCAGACAAATCGCATTTTATTTGGCAACATTAATCAGCCGATGATTTTCAAACGCCTCGCAATAAATAACGTTATATTGTAGTTGACGCCGCGTAGATTTCCCAAACAAATCTTGCGTAGCAAATTGTAAACACATCTTCGAGGTGCTTGATGATTTCATGATTGTAATAAATGATCGCACTCATATAGTGCAATAATATTTGTCGCGGAATATTTCGTATTTGAATGAATTATACATTTTATCATTTCAATAATAACAACTGTTGACAGTTGATCAATATTGGCAAATATTTAAAATGATGCCACGTACTGTATGGCGTTTTGAAAAACATGTTTTTTAACAAATACACTTGAGGCCAATGATCTTCTTCTATTTCCATTATATATATGTATGTATATTGGAACATAAATAGCATACATACACTCTTAAAAAAGTTCACTGGAGGCTAACTATATTCACTTGAACACTGAGAGAAATAAACGACGAAAAATTACTATTTATTTCTTTAATTTGGAATCATAAGAGAAAAAGAATAATATTTACTGTTTTTAAAAGGAAAAAGTAAGTTTTTTACATCGAAACATACTACATTATCATAATATGTTACTTTTAAAGTAGTAAATATTCTGATTGTTCTCTTATGATTCCAAATTAAGCAAATAATTTTTCGTTATTTATTTTTCTCAGTGAAGAAAGTAATTTTTGACTTCTTTCAAGTGCGAATAGTTTGCCTCTAATAAACCTTTTTAAGAGTGTATATATTTTCATCTATTTCTATTTAAGATACAAATTTATATAGCGTTGACAGTATATATACACGGAGAAAAATAATCTATGAAAGTTTACTATAAAATAAAAAAAAAATACCTTATACTGTGAAAACTTCCAATTTTGTTCACAAATTATAGTAAAAATGTACTATAAACAAGACGAACATATTATTTTTTCTTACATTTTTACTATAATTGATAAGACAAATTGAAAATTTTGACAGTGTAGGTTTCATTTGCTCTATTTTATAATAAAATGTCCTAAATATTTTTCTCCGTGTAGTGTATACACTCAACAACATTAGCTAATCTCTAAAATAATATAAATATATATAATTGTAAATGTATAATAAACAATACGAATTAATTTATTTAATTGCAAAGATAACTTTGACAAACCATAAATTTAGATAACACTGTATTACTGGTGTGTTATTATGATAATAACTTAACATTAAAATACAGCCATTTTTCTTTCCGTTGTTACTCCAAAGCAATTTTGCAAAATTATTTTCTCCGTTTATAGAATTCGTCAAAATATGAATCAAATGCTGAAGCATTAATGTTGATAATAGGGAAACGAGACTCGAAATACGGCGAAGAAAGTGTCGTGAAAGGTAATGACTTAGTACCATAATGAATAAAGAAACGTCCGAGGAAACAGCCTTCCGCCGTTTTACGATCGGCTATTTAATTTATTTATTTTTGCTCAAATTTCCCTCTTCCTCCGACATGCTGTTTCGCTTTTGTATTTGTCCGTTGACTTTTTGCTTCTCTTGGTCGTCTTTCTCGATTCTCAAAAGAGAGTGTCTGATCTCTCGAACGAGAGCAGTCATTTTCACCATCGAACACGTATTTCTCGTCCCCCCATCCGCCTATTTTCTCACTTTTTGCGTCAAGAAATATCGATCAACGTCTGACGAATAAATACTTTATAATGACACCGTATTACAACCAGCCATTCTTCGCAATATAATGACAGCGTCTTTAATACGCTGAGCGTTTGCTTTTTTCTTATTTTTTTTTTTTATTATTATTATTATTTCTCTTTTTGTTTTACCACACCTGTGTTCCGTTTGGTTACCAATGAAAACAAAAAGGAAACAAATGAACAGGACAAGACAGTCGTATGACTTAATGGGCGTGAGTTACGAAATGCTTTAATTTTCCGAATAACACGAAACATAGAATTTTGGAACGCAGTCAACTTTAGCTTCCTCCCTATAACAGAACGAAGTTATCCACGATCAAATTCTGCAAAATTATTAATTTTTAATGCAAAAGAAGTGCATTGATATACATATATGCACTGAAAAAAATAATCTTACAAATTTGACCAAAGTAGATAATAAAAGCAGGAAAAGTGAGCAAAAATGTAAACAAACATTAGACTATATAATTGCTTTTATCATTTGATTGGTAATATTTGACATGTTTTTAGAATTTTCTAACCATAATTTACCATATTATATTATACATACATGAATTCTGTATACAAATAATTATAAGTTCAAAGTTACATACTCTTCATGGCTAGTGTTTTTGGACAGTAATTAATAATTTTAAAGAATTGAGTTATTTTCATCAATCATACGTAATTTAAACAAATATCTATTTCAACGGATAAATTAGTAACTGTTAAATGAAATAAGTCAAAGTCCTCAAAACCGTATTTACAACTTTTAGGAAAACATTTGATATTAAAATTGCAATTAAAAGATAGCAAACGAGTCGTGTGGATTTAATTTACACGAAGAAAAATTGTAAAACAAATTCCCCATTTTTCTTTGATTTTGCCGTATCTTAAGGCAAAACTGGCATAAAGGACAATTTTCTAAATAATTTCAGTCACATCGATACGCAATTGTTCGAATTTTTATAATTAATAATTTTAAATTATACAATTAAAATAAAAACATTAAACATTTGCCATACGCTTTTCTACGCGCATAACCGGCTCCAAATTTAAGAAAATACGAAGCTATTCTTCAGTTGCTTAATTTTTCTCACAACGTCGTCGATCCGCAAAGCAACTCGCAGTTTATATTAAGGCTTCTGTTTCGAATAAAAGATAACGCTAACGAGTAAGTCATTCTTTTGGCCTCTTTCCGAATACGCCTCGTTCGTTTAATATCAATTCGAAATTGTGCGACCATTTGCATAGTTATATAAATGTCTATATTACACAAATGTGTGCATAATATCCGCTCGGCTCGCGTGGACAAGTATCTGGTAAATAGCAATAATTACCTAATAGCCCAGTGCGAATAAACACTCGACGATGCGCATTACCATAACGCTGTGTCGACATCATTCGCATGTGAAAATTTAGCCGTGAGAATATGGTTTCGTCTCTTTCAGTGGTATTGTTTAAATTAATATGTAAATGCAGATAATTGAACGCATTTATTGACTGTTACGAACTGATCAATGTAATTGAGTTTGGCAATTCGAAACTTTATGGCAAATGAATGATTAATTTCGCGTGTTTGATACACGGTAACAATTTGTAACGCTAAACATTTGCCACAAACTGCGAACATTTTCGATGCGTAATAAATAGTTGAATAATCCCAATTCGTATATATATTTGCAGAATCAAAATGTTCTTATCGATGTCTTGTATGTTTACGACTGATATTTGACAAATGTCAATATAAGGTATACAATTCTTAACCTTTAAAGATGATTAAGACGGAACTCGAAGAAAAACTATTTTGTTTACTTTAATATTTTGCTGAATCTTTTATTAATGGATTATATTTTAATTTTTTAATACAAACAAACAAACAAAAAGATTAAAAACGTGTCGGATCACTGTGATTCAGTTGTTCCTAATAAATTGAAATCAAAGGCCGCGGTTTCAAGAATTAAAAAATATTACTCTAAATACTCAGTGATATATTCAAATTGAAATAACTTTAACGTATAATACACTTTTCTTATATAATAAAAGCGCTATTTTGAAGATTATTCTTGCGGTTATAAAAAAACGTACCCAAATTATTATTTATACCGTAAATAATTTTACCGAATATATGATATTCAAGTTCTAAATATATACACATTTTATAAAAAATTTGTAGTAAATTTTAATGCTTCGTTAGTGCATCATTGCACTGATGCAAGCGTGGGTATCAAAATACACAATTATGAGCGCTTCGCTAAAGCGTGGATATTCGCACCCATACAGTAAACTCAAGCATGTACTAATTTTCGACAATCAGATGGAGTTAAATTATCACCGCAATCAACGACAAATGAAACCTGAAAGGAATTCAAACACTTTAAGAAATAATCCTGCAAATTTGATCGGACTGGATAATAAACACCGAATAAATATACAAATAATATACAAACGAATGTGATAAATGATGTTTTAAAACTTCACAAATTACCATACAGTAGCTGACAAAAATTATCATACTCGTTTTATATATCTATATTTAAATGTGCGTGTCTTTATCCCGTAAGCAGTATTTTATATGATAAAATTTTATTTTCTTTAGCGTACACTGAGAAAAAAAAACATAATAAAAGTTACTATTTAATAATAACTTGGGGACAAGTGTGCAAATCTAGTAATTTATATCACAGAAATAAAGTATATTCGATCAATATATTACTACTATTGACTATTTTATATGATAAAATTCACTATATTTGCACACATGTTCCCAAGTTGTTTTATAAATAGTAACTTTTTTTATATTTTTTTCTCAGTGTATTGGTTTGTTTATTTTATATTTATTTTGTTTAATAAATATGAATTTGAATTTATCCGAAGCATTATATTTTATATTGCAAATCAAACGCAGCAATAACAACAGAAAACGGTATATAATTCCGTAATAATGTAATCACTTTTTCTTACAAACAAGTAGTATACAAATAATTGCAAAATAAAAGATACCAATTAAAAAAAGTTACCATCTCTGTAAGTATATTTACGATACAAGCTAAATGCAATATTCTCATCTCAAACATATATTATTAATTAATTTTAATTTTATCACCCAAAACAGAAATACTATTTAAATATTATTTTATCTTCATTACACGCATCAAACTGCATAAAATTATAAACACCTATTAAAATTATATCTGCGTTTAATATATCTCATTTGTATATTTCCATTTGAATGCATTCTTGCAAATGCATCCCACACGGAAAAAAAGGTTTGGTTTTGATACATAAATGAATTTATCTATTGGTTTTTATTTAAATCACATACATATTTTAAATATATTAAGTATTTGTATTTATCCAATGCGGCTTAATGATTCTTACTGTCTGT
>JABFQC010004603.1:0-12491 GCA_022817085.1 Psilanteris sp. ZL-2020
GTGTATATATATTAAAAATCTTCATAATTTCAATAAATTATTATACGGGTTGATCGTTTTACTGCATCATATACACTGAGAAAAAAAACGTAGTACAATTTACCAAATGATCTGTTAATGTAGGAATATATAATAGAACGTGTCAAATTTTCTTTTGCACATAGGAACAAGTACTATATATCTTTGTATTTCTTATGACGAGTCTGGTAAAATAATACATGTACTTATGTAAAAATTAAAAGGTATATAATATCTGTTCCTATATAAGTATAAGAAAATTAGACAGATTCTATTCCATATTCTGACATTAACAGATAATCTGGTAAATTGTACTACGTTTCTTTTCTCAGTATAGTAATTTTTAAGTATATCTCAGTGTTACTATTTATAAAGTAATTTTTTCCAGACTATTTTTCTCTGTGGGAAACAAGTTTTTTTACGATTTGAAAAATTATTTCAGATGGTGATTTCAATAATACATTACACTGAGAAAATTATATTCTAATAGTAACAACGCAAATTGTAGCTTAAATTATATAATATTGCTTATTTATTTTGTTTAACCAATTAGCTTTAACGATGTACTACCACCCAAATGTTACGATGTAATTTTCTCAGTGTAGATTAAATTTAAAAGAAAAGAGATAGATAATATACATTCGTGAAATAAACAAGGAAAGAATGATTCAATATCTTTTGTTTCTTTCGTAGAATTATGTATTATTCGGTCCGTTTTTATTTCAATTGTAATAAACATCTTGAGTCTAATCTTTCAGTTTAAAACATTGCTTGTTTAACAATTTTATTTCCACCAATCAACAAAATTTGATTTAAGGACTTTGAACGGAACATTTTTTGGAAACAATATTTACTTACGTTGGATGATCGTACCTGTAAACCTTTGAACGCAATTTATTAAATTATATGAAATCGATAATCCAATTCTTCCTCGTTATTTTTCAAAATGGAATATCAATTTTCAAAATCACTTTGAATACATTCCAACTGTTTTTGTTTACAATTGTTGTTGATACGACGAATTTGACTGACACGCGAAATACAAAAAAAAAAAAAAAAAAACTTAACGATAAAATACGAAGAAGAAATTCGGTTTCCATGAGTTTTGTATGAAATATAACTGGCGTAGAATGAAATGGATTGTTTCGTGAATAGCAGCCTGTTTTCATCGGGCTTCCGCGTTGTACGTCAGACTAGTGTTGGTTAATCAAATTTTATAGCAGAATGTGTATCGATTTCGGTGCCCAAATAAATTAAAAAAACTAGACTCTCTTAGCATACTTGATTTGATACAAGCGTTTTGTCTGTTTTTTTCTTTTTTTCCCCCGTACGATATACGAGAACACGCAATTGGGACCCGACGATGGGTCCTGCGTGTAATTAACCCGGCTCACTTTTGCCGTTGAAATGCCATTTATTTAATTTTACACGGCGAATAAGTAATTGACGTATGCAAATGTCCGAGGAACCAAGCGGAAATTGTCAAACACTGGATAATCCTTGTTAGGTCTTGTAAAGCGATTCAAACATATTTGAAACCATTTCTACCTAATTATGTTGATATTTGAAGTGGAGTTGCATTGCAACAATATACGCGACGTATTTTATTAGCGCCGGAATTCGGCGAGCTATTTAAAGTAGTATTTACAATACCTATCTGAATCTTTTTTGCCGTCGCCGTGTGCAAGTATTCGGAAACAATTCAATTAAACTTCGAAAGTTGAAATTTCTTTTTGCGGAAAGCTTTCGACTTGTGTCAATCAGAAAAAATATATTAAATTCTTATCTGGAATTTCGCGTCAATCATACCCGAGCGTTGTTCTTCGGTGTCAAATCGTTCAATTGTTTCGCATAAATTTTCGTTCATAACGCCATAAATCTTCGGCATTGTATAAGCCACAAAAAAGTGTCGTGAATTATAAAGAATATATATACGCGGACCATTTACATAGTGCAGGATTTCTATTTCAGCCAACAAGACTGCGAAAATTATTTAATTAATACTCTCGTACAAAGTTATGTTATTTAAGGCAAAGAGATTAATCGAGAATATTATTCATGCCAAGGGAGAATGGCATTAAAAATGATTTACAAAATGTAAAATAAGGAGCTTTTGTGCGTGATCTTTTCAAGGATTAAACATTAATGTTCCACCGTTCCAGCATAAAAGTGGAACACCTGTAATTAATTAATAACTCGGATTTCCCACATAAACCCACACATTCCCGAACACACAATCGCACACACAAAATTATGGAATCCAAATTTCTGCTATCCATCCAGTTGATTGAAACAAAACCAATTGCCATTCAATTACCCTCCATAAACCCGACCAGGCGCGAGGAGACCCGCGTCCTTGCAACTCCAATTTGTCCCGCTTTGCGATCGAAACGCCGTCCGCGATCTCGCGGAGTCTCCGCGGCCGTGGCCATTGAGGAAATGTTTGCGGAGCCCACGCATAACGGTATAAAAGGTTCTAAGCCCGCGCGTCAATTATTCGGCGTTATTTGAACGCGGCCCGCTCCCGGGCGGCTATTAAAACAGCCGCGCGCGGTGATAATAATTCGGTTGGAACGTATTCAAGTGCATTATATACATATATATACAATATCTGGAACAACGGTCGCCGCTCCAGGTGAGTCGCGCATACCTTGACTAGACCCTCGTCAGGAACGTACTGCACTCTGGGCGATACTATTGTCGGTGGCGCGCGTATGTAGATATTAGCGTAGCCAGTTAATTCGGGGAAACCAGGAACATGAGCTTTACAGTAATATCGACCGGCTGTTTCTGGACTGACGACGACGCTGATGTTGGCGCTGGTCGCCAGCACCCGGTCCGAGTCTTCGTGGATCCAAACGATTTCCGGCGTCGGGTTGCCGTCCACGTCGCACTGCAGTATTTCCGTCGCGCCATAGTGCGTTTCGACGGAAACTGGTGGGTGCCGGAATTGCGGCCCGTCTGTAAAAGAACATCTCGTTAATCGTTCGTTAACCCGACTCGCTCGAAAAAATAGACCAAACCGCGAGTCGAGTGCACAACGCCCGTTCTCCTTCTCGTTGTTCGACTTGTTCGCTCGCAAACAATATTATTTCACCCGCGTGCTCGCGAGCGTTGTCTCGCGGCCAGGGGCGGACCGTGGCTGCGCCGCCGCGCTCGATTATTATAAAGCTCGCGCGCAACATTTAAACGCGTCGTTCGTTGCGGGCTGCGACGCTCCTCGAGCGAGGCGATACGCGGCCACCGGAAGTCGCGAACAAACGATCCTTCCTGACGGCGAAAAGGATGCGCGGATCGTTCAATCGCGGCGCATAAATTCTGCGATCGTCGCCGTTAAAGCGCGCGCGTAAAAAGCTCGGGCCGACCGAGCGCCGCGAGGAAACAAGTCGCGTATGAAGCATTTAATAACGCAATAACAAAATGCGCCGCGCCGCGACAACTTTTAGCCTGAATTAAAATGATATTAAGGACTCCGTCCCTGCGCTCGTTACTTTTGTTTGCCGCCCGTTATTGTTTTCGTTTTCTTTTTGTTTGCTTTTTTTTGCGCGCGCGCGAAAGAACGACCGTGGCACTCGTTGTTTGTGCATTTTCGTAGCTTAAATTCCGCGTTTATTCATATGTCGAGAATGATGGATGAGCCGAGTACTTACACGTTATATCCAGCGTTTCCGTTTCTTCGCTTTTCCCCACGTCATTGTACACCTCGCATTTGACAACCGCGTCGTGCAGCTCTCGCGTCGCGTTGTGAATTATCATTTCCGTGGTGTAGTCTCCGATTACTGTTTGTTTATTTATGTACCACCTGAAAAATAATGCACGGTAAGTCACTGCGCCGTGTTTCATTCAATTCGTTTGGGCGCAGTTTCCTACGTTATCGGCGTTTTGTTTGTTTGTTTTCTTTTTTTGATTGATAAAAGAATTTGTTTGGACAGGCAAACGGGGGGGAATGAAATGAAACGAGCGGCCGCATCGAACGCCGTCTCGATTTTTTTTTATTTGCGACGAATTCGATGCAAAATTTCGCGCATGCAAATTAAAACGTGGCGTCGATTGGTGCTCGTGTTTTTAAGTTGAGAGGAAAAAATGTTGTTTCCCTCCTTTTTATTATTTTTTTGTCTGTTTTCTGGGCGATATCGTAGGAATTTATACGATATTTTGTTCAACTATTCAAAGCTGACCAAATACACTGATATTGTTTGATATCATTTAATTAATTACACGAAAAAGTTGACGGTTATTGCAAGCGCCAAAATTTGAAATTGACTGACAGTGCAAATAGCGAATATTACATTTTAGAACTACTTGTATTTAACATGCATCTGCGAATCTTGTTAATGATATTTTGAACGGCAAATTGGATACTTGACGTTCAAAAGGAAAGGTAATTACAAATAAAGTCAGATGTGAGCAATCGTTATTCATCAGACGTATACCATTACATCTATATATTCATTAATGTCGGCCGAAGTTGTATTGCCTCTAAAATAATGCGGCTGCGTGTATACCTCGTGTATATACTGTATTATGTATTTTTGGATAAATCGTAATGAGTTGTTCGTATAAATCTAAATGCATCAAAGTATAGACCGACGAATGATAATTATTGTTATATTTAAAAGTATTAAATTAGCAATTTCTTATCTTAAGAAATTCTCGCCTTTAGCAACGAGCATATAATATAATAATAATGTATACGTGAACCGTATATCACCTTGGGAAATAAGAATTTAATTATATGTGTTTGTATACGAAACTTCATTTGTACTATGGAGTTGGAACTAAAATTGTTATTTTATTATATTTTGCCAATTATATGGTTAGTATAAGTAAATTTCCATTTATGCTTTCTGAATTCCTTTTACGAACGCGTTGACTAGTTAACGCATTTAATCTATATCATAAATACTTATATATTATGTTTATTTATAAATCATTTATTGAAAATTTAATAAGCTCTTAATATAAAATTTACAATTTCAATGTAATTTTGAACATATTCCAAGTATTTTCTAATATATTAATTTTGTTGAACATTAAACATGATAGTTCATTATTTTAAATACAGTTGAAGTACTAATTAATAATAATTTAAGCTAGAAAGCTTAATTTAATTTATATTATTCAGATATTATTTCGAACAGTATACAGTTATATTTTATATGGTTTATATATAAAATGTATAATAATAATTTTGTTTAATGAACAAAGCATATTTGTGTGCAATACTTATGACATTTGAATTTACGTTATTTTCTTGATTATGATTATATATTTGTCTAATAAACAAATATAAATAACTAATTATTTGATTCTATAGATATATTAATTATAACTAGCAATTTATATATATCCATTTTTAAGATTTATTATGTATTCATTTAGTTATACAACTTTTTACAGAAAAGTTTAAAATGTATTTTTGTATAATATACAGTAGTGTGATAATCTTATAGATAAACGTGAATTAATACTGCATAAGTATAAGATAAACTTAATAGATGTGACAAATGTAAACTATCAATATTATAATCCTTTCGATGTAATATTCTATATTATTCATATTATTAAGTGTATTCGGTTTTTGAAATCATACATTTTTTACGAATCTAAACAAAATTTTATTTATTTTAATTTCCTCACTGTTGAATTGAGTAAACAACGTTTTTGACTATATATTTGCTGCGCATATAACTTCTGGAATGTTTAATTTAATTTACTGTGCAAAAATATATTTGAACAAAAAAAATTCATTTTTTAAATAAACAAAAACCTGGACGATTCGCTTGTCTGTTTTAAAATACACGTTGCATTGCAATATAATTCTTATACTGATATGCACTCCCATTTAAATGGTAAAAAGTAGTTACATCGATGTTTATGCCAAAAATTACGATTTAATAACTCTATTAGATTAATGTAACTTTATAGAAAGTTATAAAATTTATTCTTTACTGATAAACACTAATTTACATTTAACCTATGATCATATATACTATAAGAATAGAACGAAGATTATATTATGGCGGAAGAAAATGGAAGTCGAATGGGAAACTTATGGAATGTTTATGGAAATCTTATAGATTTTATGGCAATCCGAAAGAATGATATGGAATAGTAAGAATTACTTATGAAAATCTGATCGAAGTATTATATATATATGTCTTATGAGAATTTTATTGGAATTACATGGGAATCGAAAATAAATGAAATATTAAGAAAATATTTAAGTATTTTCTAAAGAAATAAATGTCCCAGTGTCTTTATAAACATTTTATGTAATTTATTATTCATGGCATGTAATGTGACGCTCTATATGAATGGAATAGTTATGTCTTTAACCGAGCTAAAGGTTTACGAATGCTACATTGTTTATGCACAATGTTAAAATCATTCTTAAAATAAATGAAACGAATATGACGGTAAACTCTATATTTGTTAAGATTTTTCTGTTATTATTATTATTTTATGCTAATTAAAACGTCACCTTTTATATATTTTAATATATTAATCATAATCAAACATCATATAGTTTTCGACGACACTGAAATAGTATAACAGTCTCAAAGGGCAAATTATATTTAGCCTGTAATATGAGAAAGAGATTTGAGTGATATTTCTTAAGTTCAACTTAAATAATATTAAGTTTTATATACTGACGTTTACTTTTCTTGACAGACTTCAGATTTTCATAAATTATTCTCTTGCTAATCATTTTTGGAAAATGATTTAATTAGTTACGAAGTGTTTTACGTATTAATGTTTAAAACATTTTTCTTTAACTATGAAGAATTTTAAATATTTTATCTAAATCTAAAAGATGTTGGTAAACATTTTATCTAATGCAAGACGAGTTGAATTTTTGCTATCTACAGACTGAGTGAGCGTTATTAAAAATTTTGTGTAAATACCATTTATGTAATGTTAAAAATATTGCAATCATCTTATAATATGATACCAGAATAAAATGCAATAAATATTGAAAGAAAATGTTATGAAGGAAATTTGTATGTATTTAGTAATAAAATGTTTTGATAATAATAACTAATTAAGCATTATTTTATTTTTATATCATATATGTTAAAATTTTATATATACGTTTAAATAATATATATATCTAAATATAAGTTTAAATATGTTAACAGTTTAATTACGAAAAGTCGTATAATTCTCATTTTACAATTAAAATTTTGTCCAACGGTTAAATAAAAACGGTGCTGTAAGATTTGATTTAAAACAGGAAGGAATGAGTATTTACTTCCGTTCCATAAATATTGTTAAACTTTTTATTTTTCGCCAACTACAAAATACAACTCATTTTCGGGAGATATATTTCAGTGCGAAGTAGGATAAAAGCTCCATAGTGTAGTTCCTTTTAAAGTAGAAGGTTATAACTTTAGAAGACTTTTAACACAGTTTTGGCAGTAAAAATTAACAAAGTCTTTTTAACTTTCAAATTACCAATTTTTCCTTCGGAAAACTGAACCATTTCTCGCGCAAACAGCATATGCAATTAGCTCATTTATATAACATATCAAGACTCTCGCTTTCTAATTAAAAGCCCTTTTGACAGAATTAATTCATTTAACTCAGATACCCTATTACCATTCATCTTATTCTCGTATTTGCTTTTTTGTTTCCTTTTGTTCTCGAACAATAAAGTGCCCAGATTTGTTCAAAGCGCAATGGTATATTAGCAAACAACAAAATGCTCACATATCAGATAAACAATTTCGTTTGACGAGTTAACAAGCAAAAGACGTTTGAAATTCGGTATAAAGTTCACATGCTTACTTGTACTCCAGGACAGGTGGATTGGCCTCGGCGCGGCATTTGAATCTGAGCTCGTTTCCCTCGACGATCTTGCCAGTGGTCTTCGAGACTCCGTACCGAATCCTTAGCGTAACCTTCGGCGCGTAACGAACCTGGTCAGGAATACCAAGTGAATTGAAAAAACTTTGCTTTAATACAAGTCCCATACAGATTGATCCTTCGTTAGACGAAAGTTTCCGTTGCGAGTAACGGAATTCAGTCGATGCATCCAAAGACCCCTTTACCCGGAGTCGTTCAATTTTTTGCTACCGCGTGGTTCTTTTTCTTTCGCGTTGCGTCTCCTGCTTTTTTCGGCTGCTTTTTTACCGTCCGCCAATCCCTCCCCCCCCTCCTGTAGCTGTTTTCGTTAAGCCAAGCCGGTTGAGACACGTCTCGCCGAATATAATTTCGCGCGAACCAAGACGAAAGTACAGTCACGTTTTCGGTTTTTACGCTCGGGAATGAAATCAATTTGGACAGAAAATTGAATTACAATGAACGCCAACTGTCAGGAATAAAGTATTTCGAGAAGGAAAATACGATTCATCACGGGCACTGATATCATTGTGATCAACATAATCGCGGTACTTACAACGGGCCGACGGAACCTCGTTGCGACACTTCGACCCGATCCTCTTTTGCAGCTTATTGTTTTGCGTTTTCGGCGAGTCGCGTTTTTCCGCCGCGGAAAAGTTCGCGTTCGATTTTGCGTTTTGAACGGTGCTTGATCGTTAGAAGTTGGTAATTTTATTAATCTGCGCTATTTCATTACCGCGCATGACTCGTTATGCGCGCATTTTTACGAACTCTACTTATAATACCAGTTCTGGATGTTAATAAACGTTCTGAATCTGCCCGACTAGTTTTGCGCCGAATGTTTGCAATTAATGAAGATTAAATTTACTACGCACATGTAGATATTCAAAATGTACAGAATTTATCGGAATTTGCAAATTAATTTATATTTCAGCTACTGCGTTGCGAATTGATAGGTTTTTTTTTGCATTAATGCGAATTCGAATATGTAACATTTTTAATGGCGTGCTTTTTAAGAAATTACATTGTTTGAATATATAAACATAGTTGCACCGTTGCAACTATATACAGATCAATATATTAGTAAATGAATTGAAAACATATACGTGTATATATATAATGATATATATGCAGTTACAGTTCAGTTTGAAAAAATTCGTGTGATTATTATATTGCTGGAAAATGCAAATCTTAAATGTTATCTTCATTTGCAATAATTGAATTATTAAAGCGCATGTTTTAATAATAACTTATAGATTAGATTATCACACTGAGAACAATGTGCATTATCGTATTAGCCACGGTGACTGGAGTTGAAGCTTATTTCGATACTGTAGCTATAGATTTAATCTTCTCTTAACGTAAGCTGTTGTTATCGGAACAAAAATTGCTTTTTAAGACAAGCGGCTAAATATAACACTTAAAAATATTTAGTACCACGGTATTGCGTATATATAGTCGCAACTGCATGCCAGGCTGTTTATTTTAAAACCATTAAAATCTGATTAGCATTTTGCGGTTGATTTTGAAACGGAACGCGGGTTATATTTTCATTCAATATTATACACACGATTATTATGCGAAAATATAGTTAAACGCGGTTCGACGGCATTAATTAATTTCAAACGGTTTAATGAAACCGAATAATAAAATATATCATTACCCGAGTCGTATGTCTTGTAAATTCGTGCGATATACACGAAATTTCACTCGTTCGCATGCCGTTTACAACTAATTTTTAATGCAATCCGGCTATAGCGGTACGCCGGCGACTACGGTAAAAGTTAAAAAGTGAATTTTAATGTTTATAATTGGCGCCAGGCAAAGAATTATTGCGGCAAAAATGATGAATCACTTCCATCGCCATGATAAATCAGTCAACTTAATTGCACGCGTAATTCGCGAACGTTCAAATGGCTGCTTTAGGCAAATTATTGTTGCTCAAATCTATATCTTTTGCACTTCATCGGACCGTCTTGGTGAACGCCGTTACAATGCAATAATCCGTGGTACGATTAAATTAATTAAAGCGTCATTTCATTATCGCAACTGAAATGCCGAAACTATAGTTGTACGCGGCGAGTTCGCGCAGTTGCGAAATTGTTAATTGAAAATGTTGTTACATTGCCGGGCGTTTGGGTGAAAAACGGAAACGTCAGAACGAAAATGAAAAAATATACGCGCGAGCAAAGAAACGCGCGCCAATTCCTTTGCTTCCGCGGCAAATAAACTGTTTTTAATAATAAAAAGCCCGGCCGAATAATGATCGTTCGTGAAAGCCATTTTTTCGTTCCCTTTTTAATCAAAGTCGCTAAGATCCGTTTATTTGCTCAGGCCGCGTTGTAAATGTAACGCGCTCGGCCAACCGAAATAGCCCGGGTTTATTGATTTTGAGAAACTTGTTATTGAATATATATATATATATATATATATATACGCGCTAAAAAGGAACGTGCGCGCGTTGTAATAAGATTAATGAAATAATCACTGGCGGGTCAAAAGAGGCCTGCCGTCGCACGAATTTTGCGAAATCGAATTACGCGACGGTCCAAAATAGAACGTGCCTTCCTCGGGATCCGTGAGACAACGACCGTATGCATCGCGCGTGTCGTAAACTTGCGGTTACGAGGCCTTGAATAACTACGCGATTCGCTTTTTTACAGCTAAATTTTTCTTGCGTCGCGATAGCGGAACGCGACGCGTGATAAGAATTCGTATGAAGTTTTGAGTTTAGGATCCCGTAAAATGTTTGCTTATATCAAGCGCGCAGACAAATGCACCTCGCGGCTTTCCCCATTTGAACATCAAAACGAAAAACTGTCTTCGTGGCGAAAAGTCGCGCGTCCTTTTTATGATTACAAACGAAATGTATATTGGATGCTATAAAGTCATGTCGCCCGTATCTTATATACGTATTTTATAATATCACGTCGCTATTGTCTGTTAATTTTGCGACTGAAAATGCGCGCGTGTATTCAATTTTCTGTCATTAATATTGTAAAAATAACCGATTTCTGATTTCAGACGCAGCTGAAAATGATACCAATTTAAAAGGGGGATATCATAGCAAAGTGGAATTTAGTGCTTTTCTAAGGAAAGTATGCGTCTTTTGACTTTGCATTTAAATTGAAACGGGGTGTTTCTAATTTTGTATTAAATTGTTTTTAATACAAACATTTGTATTTTGAAACGAGCGAGGCACGCTCTACGTTTTTCGTACAGTTTTAAGTAGTTTAAACAAATATATAATCCTCCTGATATTGAACCAGCAAATTTTTCGGTGCGAAAAGTTTTGGCTTAAAATTAATCTGAACAATTTTATTCACGAGCGATGCGGTTTGAAAGTTCGCGTTTAAGTAATATTGTTTCGAGCACATGTTTGTTATAATACAAGTGTATCAGGTTAAAATACATGCATTTTGAATTAATTATTGAGATTATTAAACATATTGTAGTTCTCACATCGTATTCAATTTTATCATGAATTTGTACGAAAAATATATTTTTTGTTCTTCTATTCTGTTTAAATTGGAAAATTGTAAAAAATATTGTATTATATTTATTGTTCCTGTTAACGAATCTTCGTTGTTATACCGGGATATCGAAATCGTAATTTATTCTTTTATTGAAACATTATTCAGATTAATTTCGAATTAACTTTTAAAACAGAAAAAACGATATGAAAATAATACTTTTTACGTTGCCTGATCAGGACATACATAATAAACAGTACGAAAATATAATTTTTAATGCCATTTATGATTGTACGTTGAATGAAACCATACCGGCGTTGGAAATCTTCGATGCCTCAACGAAAATAAAGTTGATAATAAAATAAACTGTGTTTGTGTGTGAAATTTAGATTTAACTTGGCGATGTAGAAAGAAATATCGTTCGATATCGAGACAAGTATTAAACCCAGGATTCGGCTTCGTGTACAGATATTTGAATGGCATGCAAAAATAAAAAAAAAGAGAACCGAATAAAGGTGAGCGGAAGCTTCGTCTCCGCGTGCTTGCAAATGTTCGATGCGCAAAATTGTTGAATGTTTAGCATTAAATTGATATCATGTTCAGACCTAAAATAAATATGTAATAGAAGAGAAAAAAAGCAGATATATGTTTGGGTAAGTGACTGCAATGTGACTGCACTGAATATAAATTACTGTAACCAAAGTTTATCTGGTAAATAAAAGTTAGAACACAAAGTACAATTTCTTTTTTTCCCAAACACTCGTCAACTTATTAGGGTATGTTATTTTAAAACGTTTTATCTCGTAATTTCATTTTTATCATTTTTTATGCCCGACCGGCGCGTATCCCGTCAGAATTATTTATTTGGGCGCGACACAATTTTGCTCATGATCGAACGTACGAAGGATGAATGAATGATTGAAAGATCTTGACGCGCTTGTTAAAATATCGAACGGAACTTTTTAATGTTATAGCGCATTGCTCCATGCAAAAATGCAATTACGTATGTGTTCGTGTAATTGTGAATCGATTTTGTCGGCGCGTGGATATGCGAATAGGAAAATGCAAAAGTCATTCACCTCGACACGAAGCTTGGCACTCTGCGGTGTACGATTGGCTGCATTTTGGCTTTGGCAAGTGAACGTGGTGTTGTCG
>JABFQC010004604.1:0-12490 GCA_022817085.1 Psilanteris sp. ZL-2020
TATCTAATCTTTTCAGTTGGACCAACTAATTATTTTCAGTCATGGCTATACATTACTGAAAATTCAGTTAAATTTACTGAATATACTATTTTTTCTCTGAGTGTAGTGTCTATTATTAAGACACTTTTTATGTTTTTTCTAAGAAAGTGTCGTAAGATATTAATATTTTGTAATAAATGAATTCATGAATTAAAATGAATTTTACAGTCATGCCGCATTTAATGCAGCGATCGTCGATTCCAGATGCGTCGCGGAACGCGCGTTTACGGACGGCTAAAGATGGAGACGAGAAGTTGGAAGGTCGCGAACGCAGTCCGCGCAAAAAGTCGATTACGCGATGCCGAATTGAACTCGCGGACGAACCCGCCGGGAGGTTTTAATTAACAGTCGATGCTGGTCACAGAATTCGGCGTAATGTGACGATTAATGGTTGATTGGGGGACTCATTTTAATTGAGTTGTTGTATTGCGCGGCGGCTATTGATTCGTATAGTTTATGTCGCAAGAAATTAGGAAAAGTGCAGATGTTCAAGAATCGTCACATTGTTCGGGCCAATCAGCTTCGGATTCGAGTCTGAAAGCTGGTTCTGGATTTTGGTGGACATCGGGGATATTAAAAAGCATGTTTTACGGTCGGATCTGATGCTTTATTTACGACCTTGAATTGCATAATCCCGGGCGATCAGAATTTAGGAGACAATTCGTGAAGATTTGTCCGACTCGGGTACGAATGATGTCGCGTGGTTGGGAGTAATGGGGAGGTATGGTTGAAAACTACGGGATGAGATTTGATACAAAGGTTATGGACTAATGAAAGTAAAGGAACTGTGGAATGTAACAAAACAGATTATTGATTTTATTTGGCGGTGCTTTTCGGTAGTCGTTCAAGTAATATTGTTATAGTGATTCGTTTGGCATTTAACGATATCAATTAAAGGAAATGAATTTAGTGAATATATATATATATATATATATATATATATATAGGAAACTTATTCGAACTAATTAAAGGAATGATACGGAAAAATAAAGAGAATAATAAAATTTGTAATTGATTTTGTTCGGAGATATTTGTCAGTTGTCTGTTGTGTAAGTATTTATTTTGCTTTTTATTGTTTTATATTTTTCATTTAAAACAATTTTAGTATTGTTCGCGATTTAATAATCCGAATGAAAAGGAGGGGAAGAATTTAATAAGCCAGTAAAAAATGTATGAAAACTTATAAGGAAAAATCTAAGGATTGTAATGAAATATATTAAGGATCTTGTTTCCGGATATCTTCGGTGGTCTGTTATTTTTAATAAATTGTCCGCCGTTTAACGATCCGAATTAAATGAAGGAAGTATTTTAATAAATTTCATTACAAATCATTCCAATGCCCATAAATTTTATCTTTTTCAGTCTTATGACTCAGAAAATAGATTATACGGAGAATTAATTATAATAAATTAAAGTGCACCGAGAAAAGTGTGTTTCATTCAGTTAATGAAGAAATCTGTACAAACAACTGAAAATTTGAGTTGAGTTAAAACAAAATGCTGGAGGATTGATGTGCCTGTGTATCCATTAATATAAACGATTTTAATATACGCTTTTACAAAAAATCAGTCGCATTTTCCGAACATTCAGAAGTAAAATTATTAGAAACAGTTAAAATTCGTCTAAAAAAAAGAAAGAAAATATATTATGATCAAATAGCCTCGGTATTACATAAGTTTTTATTATATATGAATTCATTAATATACTTATAAAACTTTTAATTTTGAAGGAAAATAATGAAATTAATTTATTAATAATAATTATTTATCACTTTTTTCAATTTCTTTACAAAATACAAACAATTACAAAAAGCAATGTAAAACTTGTATTATATAAAATATTTCTTCTGACTGTATAATAATTATAATAAAATTTTGTCAGTTTATGCAAAATGAGAAGATGAGAATTTAAATTTCATAATTTGAATGTTTGATTGGCAAAAGTGACCATTATGACGACAATTCAAAGTTGATTTTATGCTTTTTGGCTCACAACATTGCGTTCTTCAGCATAGTATACAACTTCATTGAGCCGAAATATTTGGTATATGTAGGTCTAAAGTTGGCAATAACGTGCTTGCTGTTGACGTTGGCTTGAGTATGATTTAATTACCGGGTGATTAATGGATCTTGTATGAAAGCAATGTCGCCTCAAAGCCCCTATCACCCACACCTGACAACAAACTAAAAGTTAAAATTTTGCCTCCATAAAAGTAGAACATGCTTATGTTAATTTCGTTTATGGAGCTGAAAATTAATTGTTTGGCACTAAAAACGTCAATTCTGGACATAATGTTTACGTATGTTGCAAAAATAGGGTTTTAAAAAATTAAAATTGTAAAAATATCTTTTTATATTAAAATTTTGAAATTTAAATAAAAAAAAATATTAAAGGATTGTAACATGGTATTTTTTTGTCTGTGCCCTTTTTTTACTCAAAAACAATAAATGTTTGCGTCTACATTTTTTTATATCAATTATCAATTGCATCATGTAAATAAACGAAATTAACATTTCGATAAATGAAAACTGTTTATAAACTTAATTATAATCTTAATTAGAACAATAACAAATTGTATATATAATTATAAATAGTTTAACTAAAATTATAGCTAACGTAAATAAGACCTGATTAGACAAAGTTCGACCATATTAATTGTTTTATAAAATTGTGTATGTTTGTCTTTGTTGTACTTATGGAATGTCCATATAAGGCATGTCGTGCAACTGAACGATCATTTTTTATTCTTAACATCCTTACAAGCAGCTTAATGCAACTAATAACTAGGTGAGGGCAAGTTTTGTTGAAGATGTTAAAAAATGCAAAGCCTTATAAATTAAATAAAACTAAAAATTATTAAGCATTACTGAATAATGTTAAAAGTTTCTACATTTATTAAGAAATTACAAACTTTAGAAAGATGTAAAATTGCAAGTTTATAAATTGTATGTATGTAGTTGCAGACATAAAACTGTTATTACAACAATACTGCAAATAAAATATACCGGTAATTCTGATTTTCATTCGCATATATTTATTATGCAAAAGTTGTTTGGCTCAGATTCTACTAAATTATGTCTTCATTGAACTGGCGTACATGTAAACAAACAAGTATATCCATTGAAGAAAAAAAAATATTTACTTTTTCTCTAAATATCTACAGAGTTTGTTTGTGTGTATTTAGTCCATAAACGTAAACAAATATTGTCATAAAGTAAACAATAGTATCATAATTTGTAATTATCATTAAAAAATGATTAGTTAAATATTCTCAAATGATATTGATGTCTCCAAATAGGTAAAGTGTCTCGTTCAAAAATAAGTTTATTCAAAGTCATAATGTTAGTAAAAATATAAATGTTATTCTTCGCGCGAAGATATATCACGGAGATATAATTGTCAAAGTATGGTAATAATGACTTTTCTAACTAATTACACATTACATGAGATGCTCGTGAAAGATGCATCATGTACTTCGTGTGCGACGTACGCAACAGATGTGGCTTACAAATGAGGCGTGGTACACGCGATGATTGTAAATGTTTAACTAAAACCATATACGTGAAGAATACACGGGGGAATATAATATATATAAAGATATGTATATATCGATACATGAAAATGAAATCTGTACAAATTGAAATAACGAAACCGCGGTTCGACTATTGGATGTCAAGGAGACCCACATTGAAATTCGATTTTTATTCATTTGAGCGGTGGGGAAAATACAGACGATAAAGATGGAGCCACAGATTTGTTATCACTGTACTGATAAAACTTTTTATATATTTATGATAAAAAAATACTAAAATGATAAGTGAGTTTTCATGTTTGTTTGTTTTCATTGGTTGTAAATAAATAACAGTATTGTTTTTCTTTTTCTTTCATTGACCTTTGACTAGCTGTTTATTTTCTAATCAGTTTACGTCGACTTGTTCAAAACAAAGTCATTGATAAGAATAAATCCAAATAAACACTCATCGAAGACAGATAATCGTGTCAAAATTAACGTCAAATGTATAAATTTGTCTTTGAGATGATATTTTATGTTCGATGGTTATAAAAGGAATACCCGCAGATTTTGTGCAGCCAAAGACCGAAGTGTTTATAATGCAATAAGTTTCGACATATCACTGCATTGTGTCAAAGATAAAGTAATACAATAAAACAAATTCGACGTATTTAGTTAATACCGCAGTAATAAAACAGTGTTTGTTTACACAAAAACATTAATTTTTGTAATTATTATTATTATTATCATTATGATGATAATAATAAGAATGATAATAGGAACAATGATAATAATGCTACACAATTATTTTTCTTGGTATTGGTCTGCACTGTTATGCTAAATTTAATAATTTTAGATCATACAAAAGTAAACGACTTGATATATATTTATATAACGTTGAATTGATTATTGATCAGAAAACAAAAATAAAAAGGCAACCTTCTTGTGCACAATTAATTATTTATTATTATGTCTTATTTATTATTTTCTTCTTTATATCGTTGTAATTTGCGACAAAAAATGTTACATTAATTTATTTTTCCATTTTTGTTTATATATCTTATAGTGAAATGATTTATATTTATTATATTTACTTATTAAATATTGCGCCTCGGAAATGCCCCGTATGGCTGGATAGAAAATTTACACTTAATATAAAATATATAGTTATGTTTACACTTAAGTTAACATGTCATTCGGTGTAAATCCCTTATTGGCTAACAATAAATAAATGCTGCGCGTTGATTGGTGAAGCAATACCGCAATACAAACGAAGCAGATGATTGGTGCGGTGGTCGTACTAAATATCACGTCTTGTATTATTGTTTGATAATGCCGCCAGATGTCGCACGTAATTTCTAACGTTTAAGTGGGTATATCTTATTGTGTTTTAAGGAGTTTCTCTAAGTCTAATACATCGAGGTTAGTGTTGCTTATGGAAGCAGATTTAATTTAAATTTCTGTTTTCCGATTCAAAATACATTTATAACAATTTGCAAATACCCTAATTTTGTAATACGAAACGATTTATTTCACCTTAAGTGGTTTTAAACTAAGACGTTTTACTAGATTTAAGATATTTTGAAATGTTCGTGTAAATTTATTTAATTAATATTTTCAAGAGATTTAGGACACTTTCTCACTCTGGAGAATATATTTCACTTTAAAAAGGTTTAATACTATTTAAATCCGCGGTGAAGAAAATGGGTTTTGAGGTGACAAAAATCGCATTTCAGTCACGACTATAATCATATTACATGAAAATGATTCCTTTTTAAAAAATTACATTTTGCTACAAATGTAAAATATCTTAAAATCACTCAAGATTAGTGCTAATTTATTATTTTAATCATTTATTAACAGTGTTTTTATAAAATACAATAAATTACCATTACAATAGAACGTAAGAGCTTCATTTCAAGTAAAATATTTACCGCATATTGAGCAGTTATTTGTAGCTAAACGATGAGAAGTCAGTCAAAAGCTGGACTGATGTAAGTTTAAAAAAGAATAGAAATATTAAATAAATTGAAAGAAATTAAGATTAAAATAAATAATAATGAAAATAACAACCGCGGAAGGAGTTAGGAATAACTCTGATCTAATCAGAGGTTATGATTGTAATTTCAAACATTTGAAAAATTCATAACATTGATATCGCAATGTTTCAGATAATACCGTACGTAATAAGATGTAATCTGAAATACGGAAGAAAAGTTGAGAACTTGAACTTTTAAATTTGCGATATGACGGAGGTGTGTGTGAAGTAAGTTTAACACAAGAGAATGGTTGCTTCCAAAATCATACGTGACTTCGTTTCTGACATTTTGAAATAAATTATCAAAAATAGACGATCAATGTTACAATTCCCGAATTGCAGGTTATTCCGTATCAATTTACCAACAAATTCGATACGTGAAATGGATTGTATAAAATTGATAAAATAGAAAATGGATCCGATTAAAATTTTGTAGAATTTGTCAATATTATTTGGATCAACTTTTTACATATAATATTATAAGATAATAAAATAATACTTTCTCGCTGAAAATCTGCCACAATAAATTTAAAGGTAGATGTTATTGTATTTATAGCTTTTAATATTTGGTTTAGGATTTGAAAAATCTATTTAACATATAAATAGACCCAAGGTACTTTCTGTAAGATATGACTGATTTTTGTTATTTATACAAGAAGAAACAGAGTTTAAACCGTATATTTTCCAGTATTCGGTTGCATTAATATACGAATTTTCTTTGCAATCCAGGTTATTATATATATATGTATGTTTTTGGCTGTATGTGTGTACGTGAAAGAGATAAAAACAGATTTTAAAATATTTAAATTTATTTTGAATATTGAATACGTCATTTTTATTGTTATACAAAATATATATCCCTTTTCTAAGACAATAATAATCAACTAATAAAAAATAACAAAAAACTTAAAAAGTTGAAAAAATTCATAAAGTAATGATTCGATTTCTACACGTTCAAGAAGCTTACATTATAATCGCAAACTTCTTTATCGAATCAAAATTACAAAGAAACTTATAATTCGCCGTTAATAACTGAACATCGTTTTTCGATATCAACGTTATCATTCGCCACGAAGACTCAGCTAACGTGATTAAATATTAAACACCGTACACGGTCCCTAAACAATTTTTCTTCTAAATTAAGGCATCTTTCATTCAATTAATTTAAACTTTTAATTCGATTCAATTTACAACTTAGGCGCCTCGACAATACTTGTGTTTTATTTATGAGCTTCATATTTTATTTTTTTCCCTTTTTTTCAACAGAAACTTTCGTTATATACAAATTTAACGAGTTTTGCGGACTTCACTGTGACAATAAAATTGTAAGAAAAATAAATCACTTTGAACAAAATTTTTACGACGCAATTAGTGCAGTAATTACTGTTTGAAATGAAAAAAAAACTGAAATCGATTTTCTTTTTGTTTAACATACCACTTGTTTGTATATAATTTGTTTATTTATTATAACGATTGATAATAGAAAAGTCAATATCAACTTATATATACTTGGAGTGAAACTGATGCTCGGAAGGAATATATTAAATACGAATCATATTACAATAGAAATAGTAATTGTGGTATTTTTGAACAAAAGAATAACCTATTTTTGCTATTTATATTTTAATATTCAATATACTACCTCTCGCTATAATATACTTATTATAATACTTTTATAATACTTTCATACTATATCTTCATTTTTCTGTTTTTTAAAAAATAAAAAAGAAAAAATATTCTTAGTAAGAAACTTTTGGTATTGTATATTTATATAAAATACATAAAAAATGTTATATTCTTGAAGAAAATTCTGATTATGTATATTTGGATATAAAAATAGATAACGTTAACATTTTACGTTTAAATTTGAGTATAATATTATTAAAAAGAAAAAATATAGTAATCGTGGGATGGTTTGCTCCCTAATGTATATTTTTTAATATAATCTAGTAATTGATACTCTATAAATAATAATGTCTATTATATATACAAGAATATTCGTATGAATGAAATTATATCCTGCCATCATTATAAAATATAATAACTATTACTCTATTATTTTTTTCAGTGTACACTGTCAATTTTGTTCTTTTTGTATCCAGCCAAGAAACAAACATTATTTCTTTTACAGTTGGCAATTCTGACGTTTGCCCGGACAGTCAGCTCAGTCCCATTTTGAGTAGCCCGAGCGGTCGGCCCAGCCGTCTATTTTTTTTTCACTGCAGAAATCCAATAAATGTTGCATAAATAAAAAATTGCTCAAAAATGCGGGAGCGATCAATAAAGCGTTATTAAACATTCAGTGAAATGTAATTTTGATCAGTTAATCTCGTTTTCGATACCCACACGAGTCCCGCTTTGGAAACGAAAATTACGCAAAGCAAAAAGCTACGGACATCCTGTATTCCGCTAATTAAGACAGAACTTGAAAATTCAATTTACATTCGGCCGAAGATAGCGCTATTAATCTTTGTTTTCTGACAGCTTTTTTCCCTCGATCCATTTTTTCCACGTCCCGATCCTTTCGGTCTCGAAGTACACAACTTTTTGTACGCCCGTTAGTCTGCATTATTAACCTTCAAACATCACAACTCTCCACGTCCCTTCAAGAACGTCATCAATTACCCTTTTTTACAAACTACTTTCTCAACTCTGAATGACTTTATATTTCGATTCTTCCGGACTTTGGTAGCGAGCGTGCTCTAAATCATTCATTACGTTGGATCGAAAAGCCATCGCAAATTCAAATTTCAATAATCCAATCGCAAGTATAGCTATTTTTTTTTTTTTTTTTTAATTCTCGGGGTGTAATCAATGAGTCGGATTTTGCGAATGACAAAAGAAATGAAAAAGAAAAAAGCATTTTTCTTGCAAAACAGTCCTCGAATGACATCGACGCCATATTTATTCTGAAACTAATTTATCCTAATTATATATAATTGCGCGATAATGGGCATAAGTGATGTCAATAACCAATATTTAATCAAATGAGTGATTTAATCCGCGGCTTTATCTAATTAAAATACAATTGTATAATTCACCGCGTGGATTAAATTATACCAGAAACGTTTATTACGCGGAGCAAAGTAATACCGAAAAAAAAGAGGAAAAAAAATTAAAAAAAAAATAGCAAAAGTGAAATAGGAAATACGATTACAATTTCAACTGCATTATATTTTGTTATTTATTTGTTGGTTGATTCAAATTAGGTGCAAGTTTTTATTATACGATAAAGCAATTATTCTATTTTCAAGAAAATCCTTCAACTACTATTTGCACTGTAATATTTACAGCGCTATTTTATTCGGCGTTCCTAATTGCAACCGTTATTCGACTATCATTATTTTATTTTGCCAGCGCATCTTTGAAGCGATGTATTTTATCAATTGGTTTGTCTTCGCTACTGAAATTTAGTTCAACTCATTAAAATTGCTCCGCAGAGATAGCTAGCGATTTATCAAACTTGAATTTCGGTTCGAACATAAATTAATATTTATACAATATAAAATTGTATTCTGCGTTCACAAATACATTTATGAAAATTCACTTTTGGAGGTAAATTCTGATATCATATAGTTTTTTACAATTCTAATATATATATTTATATAAATTCATATGTATTATTACCAAGCGAGCAGCAATAATATTAGTTTGATTAGCATAGTAAAATTTTCTTAATAATTGAAATGTATCATAAAAGTCAGGCAGTCTCTGAGAATCGATGTATAAGTGAATATGACAGGGTGAAAAATAAGAGGTAATAAATTTCGGTGCAATGTCATAGGTAATGCGTTTAAAAAGTGATATTATATATCCTATTAAATATTAAACTTCAAATATGATCTAAAACATACATTTTTATAAGCCAGTTGATACAGAATGTCGCAAAAAAAGACTGCTTGCTCTGCTCGATACTTTTTTATTCGCGCTATTTTATCGCGTTCACAAAATTTAATTATACCAATTAAGGAACATAATATTTGCAAAAAAAAGTTAATCACTCAATTTCAAAATTTAAAATCAATTTCAAAAGTTTCAAGCATAATTTTGGCATAATTTGGTGCCAGAAAATCGCGCGGACAATGATCGTCCTCTTTAAATTGCACTCTTGCAAATCTTAGTACCGAAAAAGTGGTTCGAAAGCGTGCCGAATTATTGCTTGTTGCGTTAGTATCGTTAACGTGAACGACCAGAACGAATAAATAAGGCGACGTGGACGTGAAAGAAATGGGGATGTCGACATTGAATGCAGCCGCTTTTCCGCGTACGAAATTCCGTCTTATTGCGTGTCAAACAGTTTTTCAAACGCTAATTTATCGCGCAACTATTTCGGTTCTCGGCAACACACTGACTGACCCGCGCAAGAACAATATGCAGTTATTTGTTTGCGCGATGTAAAGAGCCGCAGATTTAATGCGCTCGGGAACAAATAGTCGCTAATATATTCGTCGCGTCTCCGAAACTATTTGTTTGCTTGATTTATGGTGTAATCACATTGGAATTATGGTGTTCAATAAACAATTAAACTCAGCCGAATGCGGCATTCTATCCAGTTCCGTTAAATAGTTCAAATTATCGCTTGGGTAGAAATAGTTTCAATAATTCCGGCTATAAATAAAGAATGCTTCGGAATTGTTTTTTCGTTTTTGTTTCAGCTCTGTGCGAGCCATTATATTAGTTTCGTTGTTTTTATTATTTTCACGAAAAAAAACGTATCGTGTTTTAAAAATCTTAATCTAAAACAATGATGTCTTAATATGATATACAAGCGTCTCGTATTGAGACTGTTGATGTCTTTAATTAAGTCAAATTTATCTTAAATTTAGATATTGATGTTTTATAATTTAAGACACTTTCATAGTACTTATTGTTCTACGTTGTTAATTGATTATCGTGTTGTATTTGTGGTCAGTTATAATAATAATAATAATAATAATAATAATAATAATAATAATACAAGTTATTTGTGACACATTTAAAAAAAAATTCTTTATTTTCATATAGAATCAAATTTATTCTGTAATGAAAAATACACATGCACATGAGTACGTTTGTAAGTCAATAAGCTTTTGTTAAAATCTGTTGTAAAAATAAAAATAAAAATTTTTTTTTGATTTTTTGCACAATGAAACTTTTGTATAACAATTATATTATAAACTTTTGTACAGGTTAGTGAGATAATACTTACAGTTTTTAATGCGAAAGAAAAATATGAATTATAATGGTATAACTTCCGCGGTTTACCCAACGAATGCTTCAATGCTTGGAACAAAAAACGTCATTTTGTGTAACGATTCGTTATTTTCAATAACTTATTTGAATTTTACAAGCAACTTAAATATACGGTAGCGGTAGCTTGGCGTTGGTACGGACCACCAAATCCTCTTATACTTATTCCCTGCCGCCGACAGAAACAATAACAAGTGAGATATAGCGCGCTCCACTCTTTGCTCTTGCTATATTGTAAATCTGTTCCAAATTAATTTTTCGTTGGTCAAATTAACTTCATGAAATATTTAAAATTCAAATCCTGATTCATTTATTTTTCACGAATTTACTTTCGAACACGAAACTGAAGCACGTCAAGTTTATAAAAACTATCGGAAGTATCAGAAGCGTGAACAATACGACTATAACTTTAACAAACCGTTCCAAAAATTAGGAATCATTCTGTAATTGACAGTCGTTGAAGACGACCTTCAACGATTACACATTTCAACTGAATTGAATTGTTTACGCGTCGATATGTTTACGTCTTAATACAAAACAAGAAAGGTCATCATGCATGTAAACAAAGCAAATAAATAATAACATATCGCAAGGTCGTTCCATTTTGTGTTTATTATGAATTATTTGTCTTTCCGGTGGCTTTGTTCAGAGATATCAACATTTTAGATGCATAACAGATCATTTTATACATCCTTATGAGCAATTAAGTAGCAATTAAACGGAATTGCTACTTATTGTTAAAAGTAGCAAATCTCTTTTTAAATTCATTTCATTGTACAACTGTTAATTTTTTATGAATATTTACTCTCATAAAAAGATTGATGTGCATTGAATTCATTTGAGCAATAATAAGCTGAACCGGCGCATAAAACATATATGCATACGTATGAACACCAGCAAAGCGTAAATATTCGCTATATCAAGCATGCGTCTATGCGTTTGGATTTCATTTAATATGTTAATAAATTGAATTTATGAATGCTCGAATCTCTGATTAACGAAAGAGCCGCCGGTGTATATCTGTATGCGTATATAACTATTATTATATTTTATTTATATCATATCAAATGTTGTTTTGTTGCAGCAAAAACGATCGTAAATGGTTTTTAATTTCCGCAATTTGAAAATTCAGATTTCATCAACGACGATGCAGCCACTGAAACATTTGTTAATAAATATTTATTAATAACTCGGCGTGCTTAATTTTGGATTCAATTCTTCGCGGGATCGAGCAATATTCGTATGCTAATTTTTTAATGAAAAAACATCATAAACAAATGAACAGTAAAAGAATAATGCCAGTTGTTTAAAACAAAAGTAAGACACTTTAGTGCTCGTTAAATCACAAAGAAAGGATTACGAAATATAGTAAGGTCTTTGCTTCGAGGAATGATGAAAAGGAAATTAATCAGAAGGTTAGTTAATTAAAATGAAAAATGAGTTTAGCTCGGCGAATTCAGGCGCAAATAAAAAAGATACGAATTTCAAATTACTTCGAAGTCGTTTGGGTAACATTTGTATTGGCTAAATAATAAAAATCAAATTAAACGTTGAACATTCGTAAGATTGCTTTATTCGTTCGCAATCGTCGGCAAATGTCACTTTGATTTTAAAATAGATTTAACGTGATACAAATGATTCTAACGAAGGAATGTTCTTGCAGTATATGGTAT
>JABFQC010004605.1:0-12489 GCA_022817085.1 Psilanteris sp. ZL-2020
GGAAAATAGGTTAAAGATGGTAAGAGTGAAAAAATACTCATATTTTGTACTATCCATACAAAATCTTTATTTTTAACTATATAATCGATAATATTGTGTCACACATTCAAATTTACATTTTAATTAAATATAGACCCAAAAGTAATAAAAATTCACTGTAAAAAGAATTGTCCTATTTTTGAAGCATAAAACATATGATAGTGTTTCATAAAAATAATTTTAAATTTCAAAATATATAAATAATCTAATGTTAAAATGAAAACATATTCCGTATATAGAACAACATCAGAATGGGATACTCATCAAATTTAAGTATGACACTTACTTAAGGTTAATTGTAATTAATTATTTAATATTACGATAGTCAATTATTTTCAAAATACTATTGAAAACTAAATATTTCAACGCTGAATATTCAAGTATAATAATTATTAACATTGTATATTTATTAAAATATACATTGTAATATATAAATTATAAAAATCTTTTTATTAACTGATATAGTTCTATTGAATTTTTTATAAAAATACGTGTATTTTTACAAGCATGTTGTAAAATGTCCTAAATAATACATATGCACATAGAAGAAACATTGCATTACACCAATCCTTTATAACGATTGTAAAAATTCGAAGAAAAAGTGGACATCTATATGAATCGAAATACATGTATTTCTAGTAAAGGAAATTGTGTCAAAACATAATATGGCTTGCATATGCGATATCATATTATTTCTAGAAAAAAATAAAAAAAACGTTATAGAATGTTGACATTTGATTAAAACTTTAAACAATACATATTGTTAAGAATATATTAATTTATATATATTCCATATATATAACGTAACCATATATATCAGTGATGCAATTGTGTAATAAAAAGTAAAATTATACTGTTCATTGATTAGTGTCATTTCAATTTCAATTTTATTAAGAAACGGCACCAGGTATGGCCCATAAAACAATAGTTGCTTCATTTAACGAGACTATATTTCCTTTTCATGTACTAACCATTTCAACCATATTCTACTTTGGATACTATGAAATATAACATGATATCCACCGTGGTTAATAATGATTTGCATGAAAAGAGTATTCATTACCGTTGCACTTCATTAAACGCGTTCTTACAAATTGATTGTTATAAATGTCATTGCCATAACATACCTCATCCCGATTTCGTAATACTTTTAAAACCTAAATCGAATTTTCCAGACAAAAAATTGAACCGAATAAGTTAATATTTATCTTAATAATTATAAAAATATTTATCTTGTATCCAAATTTTAAAATCTATTCAAATTTCCAAATAAATACAGTTTATTTAATTTTAAACATTTCAAAAACGTGAAAACATCGCTGTGTATTTTTAACTGACATTATTATTAACATACTTTTTTTAATAATAATAAAAACTAAAAATACAGTTTTAAACACTTGCTTGATTTCTGTAAAAAAAAAAGTTGGCTCATCCGATTCACCGCTGTAACAAAATTATAAAAAATCTATATTACCGTGATGTTTTTTTACGAGAGCTTGCTAGAAGAAAATAAGATCTATATATATGCATTCATATTTGAAGAACTGACAAAGTTTCGATTTATCCATTGTCAACACTAAGAGCATATCAAGAACTAACTATTTGATATTATTATACAAATAATAGAATTTCATATCTCGCGAAATGCAGCACGCCATTGGGAAGGCCACAATTCTGAATTAAACCAAATTCATAGCCCAAAAATATGAAATAACAACAATAATCCTTTCATATATTAAACGATATGCGTAGAAAAAAGTTACTTTATAAAATACCATACTTATAGTTTTATAAGAATATCATGATTAGTATTATGGAAATTACTATACTTTATAGAAATTTGTCTTATAAAATATAGCTAATTTGTCTAGAAGATATTGTATTGTATATATGAACATGTATAATAAATTTATAAATATTTGGTTTCAAATCCCTAAAATACTATAATGTATAGTTATTTTTAATATACCATTTTTTTCC
Organism: Psilanteris sp. ZL-2020; assembly: GCA_022817085.1. NCBI lineage: Eukaryota > Metazoa > Arthropoda > Insecta > Hymenoptera > Scelionidae > Psilanteris > Psilanteris sp. ZL-2020. The sequence continues at coordinate 2,020 of JABFQC010004605.1, forward strand.
TGTCATAAATATATACATACGAAAACGAAAAAAATCATCTCGATTAGTTTGAACGTTAATATTTTTAAATACTTTTTCGTATACAAAATTTATATTTTCATTTGTATTAAATAAAAATGACATATATACGCGTTCACTGACGAAGTTACATATTTGAAGTTTTGGTACTAAAGTCTTGAAGAAAATGCAAGTTACATTGACGTAGTGGTGATATTAACTCTTTTCAGACCACATCCGCGAATAGTAACAAAGCTACAAGCTTACGTTTGAATTGCAAAAAAGAAAAATTGCTAGTAGACAGCAGTGCCTCGGGGGTTCCTATGTTTTGTGTACGGTAACTTTACTAAAAGCACAAATAAAGAGAAATCGTAATCAGAATCTTGTGAAGCAACCCGTTCGTATCTGTTTTTGCAATTTCGCGCTAATGATTGTTAAAAAAAAACCTATTCCTATGCTGTGCAAGTACTACCAAGATTTTTGGCTAAGAATAATTTTAATTATTTACGTGAAATATCTCGTATCACGTCCAACCCCGCGAATCATTGGTCAAACATATACAGTCGGGTAAGTGCACTCCTATTGGACATTGTACAACTTTTGGACAATTTTAATTAATTTCTAAGGTTTATAATCTATACACTGAGACAAATTTGATAGTAAAAATTAGCACGAATTATGTGAATTGAGCATTACGACTCAAAAATGATAATTTTTAACATGTTTCGTGTTAATTTTTAACATTTTTTGTGTTATATGTAACATTTTTAACATATTTTATCCAAAATTTTAACACAAAACATATTAAAATTATCATTTTCCAGTCGTAATGCTCAATTACCATTATTCATACTAATTTTTACTACCAAATTTCTCTCAGTGTACATATATAATTTTTTCGCTTAAGATGTGGCTTAACCTTTTGTTAAAAGTATATAATATTTATTTATAAGGATATATTAATATTATTAATAACTTAAAAATTACATTTATTGAAACAGATACTTCATATCTTGTTTTTACAATATACACAAGCGAACCCATGTTCCAAAATTGGTGATTTTAGTGTATTTCAATTAATTAATTATTATTACAGAGTATATAAAATTTTGGTTACTAATTTTTAATTTTTCTAATTGTTTAAACATAAAAGAAAACGTTTCAAAAAAGGTTTTCGTTACCTATCATATATTATCAACTAAATAAGTATATTAATGTCAAAGTATCCTTAATGTGTCCAAAAGCAGAGCGGCTACCCTATATACAAAAATAAAATGCTTCGCATTTTTAGTTATTCCCTGCTATTACATCCGTTATACAAAATTGACAAGACAATACCAAGTTATGCAAATAATAAGAAAAATACCTCGCAACGCGTTTAAGATCATAGGATTGCGCGTAATATATTTTCGTTCATCTGCGTGGATATATAGTTACCGACTGCACGAAAATATCAATATCCTACGTTTGTAATTCTATCACAACAAAGTGAATGAGATATTTAAGATCCAGCACCTGCCGCGCTAAAATTGTCTCTTATACAGCTAGCAGGTGCGCTTTCCATTAAAAAACGAGAGAGAAAAAAAAGGTTTCATTATTATCGATATTAAAGCAAATTACTCGGCACTGAATCGTTTCTGAGGAACAGCGAAATTCATTCCTATTTTTCGGTCGGTTCTCCTTCATTCGGACGCAAACTTTCGAGCTCAGAAATGAGCAAGGTTTGTTGAAAGTTAGCTTATCTGGACCCATTAGTGGCGTATAAAAAATAGCCTATCTAAAGGAAACGTGTACTTTCACAGCCCGCTCTTATCTGACACAAGTTTTTCATTTGTTGATATTTCCGGTTCTTCAGTTCGGCCTACAATTGAAGATTGCAACACCATTATCAAGATGTAGATAAAGCGCACGATGCTACGTTACGTGCATCCCACTTGAATTAAAACCATATCATTTTGACAATAATGTGTCAATTTACGTTACGCTGATACAAGTCTGTCGATGAATTACACATTTTTAACATTTAAATTAATCATTTACTTTGTTAAACGTTTGCAGTTATGTAACGTTACACCAGGGACATAGAGAATCTAAATATACTTATTCGTGATACGCATTTGGATTACTCTAATGAATGAAAAATACTAAAATTAACTTCGTCTGTATTTTAAGTGAAAAAATTACATTGCGTTTGATTCTGAATATATATATTAATGTATGTGCGTTGAGGGACAATTTTACACTATAAAAACTGACGTTGCAAAAGTGTCTTATTTCAAGACGTGTTTACACTGAGAGAAATAAATAACGAAAAATTACTATTTATTTCCTTAATTTGAAATCATAAGAGAAAAATCAGAATATTTACTATTTTTAAAAGTAATATATTATAATAAAGTAGTATTTTTCGATGTAAAAAACTTACTTTTTCCTTTTAAAAACAGTAAATATTATTCTTTTTCACTAATGATTCCAAATTAAGGGAATAAATAGTAATTTTTCGTCATTTATTTCTCTCAGTATGTGTCTTATTATTAGATACATTTTATGGCTTTTGCATGAAAATGCTTTGCTTTAAGGCACTTATTTTAATAGTGTAATAGTTACAAAATTGATTAAATTGGTTAAGCTTGGTTAACTAGCTTATATTTTTTTATTAAGGTATAATAATAATATGACTACTCACAAATCTCAGGGCCCTAATACATCTTGATTTTTACGCAAAAAGATTACGCAGAAACACGTCTTAAAAATGTTTGCACTTTTAACCTATATTACTACTTGCAATAACCAAAAGATCAGTCCACAACGCTAATACTATTACACGCGTACACCAGTATATACAGTTTAGTGCGACGTTTCATCAATCAATGAAAAATTAGTCGCCCGAACAATCGGAATACGATTTACCGTTACCGAGGACACGTCTAATTTCGTTCTTCATTTGCATATAATTCATCAAACAAACGACATTTGATAATAAACCAATTTCAAAGACTCGCATATCACATACATATATATAAAATAAATATATAAATAATTTACTCCACAAAGTCGCAGCTCGAAATCGCAAACGTGCACGGATGCAGCGCGTTCCTTCGGCGCGACGAAGTAATTAACAAAATTAACATTAACAATCCCGAAACGATACCACGCGTAATTACGAAAACAAGACGGTTATGCTTTATACGCGTGAATTTCCTTTCATCTCCGTGACGTCACGACGCAACAATTCGATAGCCGCGCTTTCTGATCAGGCGCAGAATTTGTTGAATCGTGTCATTTGTGTTTGAATGCCGAAGAGAAATGCGCCTGTAAATGCGGAGACCGAAGTGGACGATCACGAATTGACACGTGGGTTATTTAGAAAATTCATCCTTGGATTCAAAGTGAAAAGCATAGGTATATATGGATACGCAAAGCACGATGTGCGCTGTTTATACGAGAACTGCGTAACAGACGGAATGACGTCATTCGCAAGGGGAGACCTTTATCCCCGTCGGGCTTCGCTCGGCCGTTTCCTCCCCTGAGCGCACCATGGAAAAAGAAACCGGATGAATAAGCCCGCAATCCTGTTCGCTCCTTCTCGCTCGGCGCGCTTCCCATGATATGCTTCTTGTGCCAAGTAACTACCGCTGTGCCACGAGAGCGTTAATGTACAGGTTTCTAAAAATTATTGGCAAAATAAAAACGTCGCGCGAAAGATTTGAAACCATAAAGAAGCTGGAAATAATCGTCGCGTACACTTTGCCGCGGATTCGTTGAAGATTTAATTTTTTTTTGTTTTTTTTTTTTCTGTTTATATACAAACCGAGCTCGAATTTTAACACTCCGAGCCATTAATTACGTAACGTTATTTGTCAGATCGCCGAAACGCATTAATTATGAATTCTAAAATGCTTCGCAATACACGGTAACTTTGCGATTCATCGGACGTGCGAGGATTAATGAATGCGCTTGCTTTTTGTATAGTTCGCCAAGACCGAATTTTACGGAAACGTCAAGTTTTCGTGTCATCGGATGTTGGCATAATATATCCTTCGGCGAATAACTAATTTGCGTTGTATTTCGTTCGACGCGATATATGCAGCAAAGAAAGACGCGCACATTTTTGCGCATAATTCCGTTCGCGACTTCAAATAATACTTTTTGCAATAAATTATTGCGAAATGCCGCGGTGATTCTTTGGTTTATACAAAAGTACACGAATTGTATCCCACGATCGATTTTATGGAATATAACTATGTCTTTCTGGCCATTCGTAAAACGGATGAAAGAATTGAAATTTCTTGCATCAGCTTTTTTTTGTCGGTAATGCGCTTTAGACAAATTTCAGTTATGGAATTGTACAGGGCTTTCTTTTCGAGTTAACAAGGATCCTCGTTTAAATACAATTTATTTTTGGTTTGAAATTTAGTCTTTTATTAAATGGTTGAAGATACGCGAAATTCGTTAACTTGTGCAATTTCAATTTCAGTATAATATTACGATTACGTTTCAGAACCAAACAACAGTGGTTGTTTTTTTTTCCTATTAATTCCCTTTAATCAGACAAATAAGTTTAATTTAATCAGAAATTTAACTCGAAATAGCTTTTTGTTTTATTTTTTGTTACGGAAACGAATTATCTCATGAGGAATGATAGCGATGGTAATAAAAATGACAATGAACATCACGTATAATGCGCTTTCATGAATATATTCAATTTTTCTATTCATATCCATTCGTATCGGTGATTTGAATATTAAAAATGTCGTATACAAATATTTATTCAAAAACAAATAATAAACCCGAAAGCGAAACAACTGTTCTTAGTCTCAAAGTATCAGTTACAGTAACTGAAAAAAATCTTTGCAACAGAATACTTCTAAGCCAAATCCTGTAAGGGTAATGTGTCGACGGTTAAAGTTAAACGATTTCTAACAAGGTCAAGTGGTTTGGATGGAAGGGTGAACTGCGCATTAATTTACCAAGCATAGATTCAATTCTTACAGTGGTATATGGCATATTTAGTAATCATTCCCTAAGTATTCTTAGGGAACTTGGTATGAGCAGTACTGCAAGAATGTAACAATTTAAGAGCATATAAATTTAAATTAGGATGAAGCCGAAAGTTAGCTACAACGTCAAAAAGCAACTATCCAGAAACGTAACTGTTTTTTAAATCGTAATTAAAAGAAGTAAATTTAATACCTTGTAAATTTAAAGTGTATACTCGCAGAAAAATGTTCAATTAAAAATTACTGAAAGTACAGTTAATATTATTAAAAACACAGTAACTCATGGACAAAACAAAATTTCAGTCAGAAAATACCGAACTTTTACTGTAAACATTGATAAATTTCCGGTATATATTTACAAACATTCATCAATGTTTACTAAAAAATTCGGTAATTTATAACTGGAATTTTATTTTGTCCGTGAGTTACTGTGTTTTTAATAATAAATTAAATAATATGTTAATTTAGAATTTGATTACTGAGCTATTAAAACTAAACAACATAATAACCATATGATTTTTAGAATTCATTAAGAAACATAGAAATACAAATCTATAAGTTCGTCAATACGCAATTAAACATTAAATAGCAAATTGCTGTTGTTTGAAAACCAAAAATTGTACATATTTATCAAAATTTTATTATAAACAATGTATGGACGCGATTAAAATGCGCACGGCCAAAAACTAAGCAAATTCCCTTCATCATTGTCGCGTTTGTTGTGGGCACCAGGGTGAACAAGCCGGCTGCTACCAAAGACGTTTCCACGAGCATCTGTTCGCCGATGGTACACAGCTGCCAAATAACAGAACCGATCCACCTTTTCCCTCTTCTTCTCTTTTTCTACGTCTCTCTCTCTCTCTATCATTATTCCTTAACCACTATCTCTCTCTCTCTCTCTTTCTTTCTATTCCCTTCACCTTGCTAGCTACCGATTCCGGTCGCATCAACGTCGTCTTTATCGCTCCTGCGAACCTCATCCTTATACCTCGAGGCCTATTTTTCTCTTTGTACTCGGATCGACAAGCTGCATGTCTCACACCCTACGTGGTTTCAAAAAAAAAAAAAAAATTAAAAGGAAAAAAGCACCGCAATGTGTCGCAATTTTACCTGACTCGTGCCACGTTTCACAAAGGATGAACTTCTTTTCGAGCATTTGAATTGACTGATCCAAAACGAAGACGTACTTGAAAAGATTTATTTCAATCGTACGCTGACAAGTTGAAAAACTTCCAACAATATTTTGAGTCATAAAATAGTCTAATAATGTGATTTCAAGAACTGCACAAAAAAAAAAAAGATTATCCTTTTTTTAGGGTAATCTTATAGTCAAATGTTGACTATAAAGTTTTTGATATATCAATTTAAAATTAAAGGTTATAGAAGAAAGAAGTAAGGTTATAAAGGTTTCAAATATATATCTCTCGGTTAATTTAAGAAATATAAGAAAATTAAAGGTACACGGAGAAAAATTATATTTAAAGAATCGCAATATAAATGGTAAAACTAGGATACTCTTGCAAATCTGATATAAATAACTATACCGTATAATAAAAAATGCTATATAAATTGAATTAATTATTATGTCTACTGATTATTTTACTATATAATATAGTGATTTTTATCAGATTTGCAAGAGTATCCTAGTTTTACTATTTATATTGAGATTTTTTAAATATAATTTTTCTCCGTGTATTTAGTATCTTAATTCAAGGCACAAGTGTAGTAATTAAATCATTTGAATCGTCATCAGTTTTGTAGTATTTAGACATCCATTGATATGTCAAATTTATTGCCAATTAACATAATAACATAAACAATTTTTTGTATCGTTTCGGAATTCTGGAACAATATTTCATATAAATTACTTGTAAAATTAATTTTACTGTAATTAAAATTCATTTCATTAGAATAATAATAATAACAACAATTTTCTTTCTTGCGTTATATTTTAATTTATCTTACAATATGATAAACTATTTGTTCGTAACTATGTTTATGTATAAATTAGTTAGCTGAATAATAATATATATTTGTATAAATAATTATTATAATATATTATTGATACAACTGCAACTGTAATATAGTAAATTTTCATTATTTCGTTCAGAAAGTAGTGGTGGCAATTAAACGGAACGTATATAATTTTTAACCACTTGTTGAAATCATAATTTACTGTGTGCGCAATTAAGACCAAGTATTTTGTACAATATAAAACATTTGTTAAAGGACTATGATAAATACATAGTGAATTATTGTATAATAAAATTCAATAAAAACATTAAAAACGTTAACAAATTATATTTAATAAGATACTATATAATTTATAATTATTGAGTTAATTAAGTTTAAATATTGAATACTTACTATATATACTGAAAAAATAATCTTACAAATTTGACCAAACAAGATAATAAAAGTAGGAAAAATAGGCAAAAATGTAAATAATATGATAAATTACGGTCAGAAAATTCTGAACATATGTCAAATATTACCAAACAAATTATAAAAACAATAATATAGTCTAAAGTTTATTTACATTTTTATTCACTTTTCCTCCTTTTAATATCTAGTTTAGTCAAATTTGTAATATTTTTTCAGTGTATAATATAAAAAATTAAAATTATTCAATACGAATTCATTATTCCGTATGAAAAAAATACCTAATTCTGTAATTTGCTTGTATCCACGACTAAGCTTTTTATTATACTTCCAAAACTATCATTTTAATTATTACACGGAGAAAAATAAAATTGAAATTTTACTATAAAATAAATGAAACTGACCCTAGCAGGAACAAATTTCAAATTTGTCTAATAAATTATGGTAAAATAGTAGAATGAACAAGAAAGAAAGAATACTATGTTTATGCCACACTTTTACCATAATTTATTAGACAAATTTGAAGTTTCTTCCTTCCAAGGTCAGTATCGTTTATTTTATAGTAAAATTTCAATTTTATTTTTCTCCGTGTAATTTACAACATAATTTTATCTCAAACTTGATGACCCTAATGAGACAATAAAATGATGTAAAACAATGTTATATTACAACAACGCTTCACAGTTTACAAATCGGTTACATCTATATCAATTTAAGAAATTAATGAATCCCTGTGCAATCTGTTTCAAACCGTTGTCGTAAGATACTCGGAGAAGATTTACTCAAATAAACTCGAAAGTCGGTTTTAACACCTTAGTACAACGCATTAAAAAGCCGAAGGTGGTGCTCCGAATACTTGATTTAAAAATTACATAAAGTACGATAATAATACGGCGTAAAAATCGCCCGAACGCGTTGCGTGCAATAAAGGTTTATCGTCCTATAAATATTATAAACGCATTATCACTTTAGGTCTTGAGGGTCATTATACTTATTGAATAATACATTCAGTCGTTTATAATCGCGAAAATTGATGGGGTATTATCATTGAGGTGAATTTTCCGTGAAATGCTTGCGCGGTGTACGAATTACCCTACTAAGTAGGACGAAAAGCTTCGGAAGACGAATATACTTACGGAGAATCATAACGACTACATCATTGTGTTTCATCTGCCACTTGCACCAAATATTCATTATCTGTCTATTTCTCGTGAGATGAGAAAAGATAAGCTAACGCGATCCGCATAGCGATAACGCAGTGACACCATGCAGTCGTGCCATAATCGTTTACAAGCGGACCTTAAGGGTTTCGTGTCTAAGCAAGCGGTTGTTTGTCGGCAAAATGCGATGATTGGTATTCACCTACATATAATAATATTATTATACATTACGTGTAAAACAACGTAACATTTGTCTCAGAATGTTCCGAATTATGCTTTTACTTATACTTACAATACATTTTATGCGTTTCCATAAACGAATCGTGATATTTGTTTGTGTTGTTTTTATTGCAAAAATATTCGCGACGCCAATAACAATAAAATAAGATCGTAACTAAAATTGAATAATAAAAGTAGTTTTGCATTTATACAGAAGTAACCATTTTTAAGCCGCATATTTTTATCGAATAGTTTCAATGAAATTATCAAACATTTCCCGTATTGCATCATTCGATTTGAAAATATAGTCGGTCGCGTTTGGTTTTTAAATTCAATACGATTGTTTAGCGTAGTTGTCAAATATTATTAAAACGTTATTCGGGAAAAAAACGTAAAAAAATAAACGAAAAATTTGCGAAACTGTTACTTGATAAACAGCGTAAACGTATCGATCCGCGAGAACCAATTATGATTCAAGAAGAAAAATCAGGACGAATTCTTATATACGAATGCAAGATAATCTCTTTTATATATATATATATATATAATTATATGAATCTCATTCAAGGTAACGCAAAAATGATGATATATTTGTTTACACAAGCATGCCTGTATGAACACACAAATCCGCAATGTTTGTCCTGCCATCGATACGTGCTCGGTGTAATTGTTTGAAGATTTTACTCAACACATTATCGAATAACGCGTATATAGTTTCAATGTAATTAAGATAATCCGTAATTATTCTGATATCGACCAAAATCGCTGCTTCTAAAAATACGTGATAATTTTACCGATTGAACAAGCGTTCTATTGAATGCGTTTAAAAAATAGCGAAAATTGAATAATACCCGCGCAAGCAATTGTCCTAATTCAACGGGGATATATGCCATGCGTGGGGATTTTAGCTACAAATTACGCGACGCCGGTTCTTTGTCGCTGATTCGCAAATTTGGCTAATCTTTTCGAATGAAATGAAGAAAGGCCCATCGTTCGTTACATTTAATTATACGTGCCATATAAATAGGATTTTCACACCGAGACCATTATTCATCGAGACGCCGAAGACCGTCTCATTGAGATATTTGAAGAACCTTTTGTTGACCTTTCGCTAAAAAGTAGATAACAAATATTTCACATCACCGTCACTAAAGTCGCTCGTTGGAACTAATTTTATTTTTAGAACAGCTTTGTTTTACAATGATACATTTAATTTGAATAGCGTCGAATAAAAGGAAAAAAGGTTTGACGTCAAAAATTTAATGAGACTCGAATGACGAAGTTACGCGATAACGTATTATAATGCATTTAACATTTTGTATATATTTCTATTAACGATTTTCATGCAGACGTTATAAACATCCGAATATCATCTTTCAAGTGTCATAAAAGGATAAAGTTGTAATAATGACGGCGGTCGTTAAATCTCCTCACCGTGTACTCCTGAAGCGTACGTATTAGGAGATATGATCTTGAAATTGGTAAATTGTTCTTCTAAACACACCCATTCATTTAGGAGTATTTATATAATCACACGGTGATCACCTTAGAATCGCAATTAGCAAATTAACACGTGTGACACTTATTAAATGACTGTATGTATATGTATAAGTTTGGCTAACGGCAGTTTTCGGGACAGGAAGCCATTTTGTTTATTATTTAAACAATGTTATTGTTTATGCGGGTGGCAGTTTCAGGGACAGTCCTCGAAG
>JABFQC010004606.1:0-12487 GCA_022817085.1 Psilanteris sp. ZL-2020
TTTTTTTTTTGCTAAACTTTCAACTTGTCCTAAGTTGTGCCGGGCATTTTGGTTTATTTTGTTTCAGTTAGATGGTATTTCTTTTATTTTGTAAAACAACACTTGTGAGAGAGAAAAAAAAGAAAAGAAAAGAAAACTGATCCCCGGCACAGTTTCTTTCAGCAACTAGGCTCTCTGTGCGATGACGAAATCCTAGAAGAGGCGCTTTTATTCGGTTATTCGAATGAACGTATCTGATGGCTGATGGTTTGGTGATGTTTCCGCTTTTGTGTTCGTTTGTTGGTCGTGTTCGTCGCATACAGCTACCGTAGTTGCACGCAATTCGGCCCTGAGCTTTTTGGGCGCTAGTTCAATTGTGCGGCTTCTAATTGGTTGGCCTGCCACCTTACTCAAAAGCATTCGAATTACGCAACATCCTAGGGATTCGCCAGAGAACTTACTCCTCCTTCAAAGGCTCAGCCTTCTTGCTCAGTGGGATTGCGGCTTTTACTCTGTAACATCAATTGTATTATCAGAACTGGTATTCATATATATATATATATATAGACATTTACATTAATTGTATTATAATTATCAAATTTGGCTAACGATTGTCGCTTTTATTATATATTTTTAAAAATATTAAGATTAGCATTCAAGACCCTTTACAATTTATATTTCATATATTCTTTCATAAAATGCATTAAACATATAATTTTTATGATTTAAAATAAAATTTATATTAAAATACCATTATCAAGCTACAATTATAAATCATGAATTTACAGTATCACCTATTTTACAAAATATTTTTTATTTTTTTTTTATATTTACATTTTATCTAACTATTATTAACATTTTTTATTTTTTTTATTATTTAAATTAATTATCATTTTAATTATAGCATGTTATTTAAGAAAAATTACTTCTAAAGCTTTTTTGTTTTTTAATGTTTCTGACTAGACATTTTTTAATTTCTTGTTAAATTGGTATAATTGTAAATATCTTACTTGGCCGTAATTTCATTGACTTTTGCTTTTACCAAAGCTAGGTTTTGGTCAATTTGTGCTTTGTTCGTTTCATATACTTTGGGAAGCGTGAACAAAGCGACCACTCCTGTAAAACAAAAATTAATTATTAATTTTATTAAGAAAATAACTTGTTGGTATTAATGATGAACATATTTGTTAGCGTTTTTTCATTATTATTTAAACTAATAAAATATTATATATTTTATATACAGGCATGTGACAAGTTTTCCAAATATCAAAATACACATCCGATCATTTTCATATACATCTAATATATCTAATATTTAATACATCTAGTATTAGAATATTAGATATACATTTAGTAGTTGGGAATCATATATCATTTGGAAAAATTGTCATAGTACTATATTATTATATATATAGAAACAGTCAGAAATGAAATATATAAAAGTGGAAATTACAAAAAAGTAACTTATAAATGTTGTAGATTGAAATTTAAAACATACCAATGATAATAAGTGTCATTCCATTAAACCACGCGCCAACGTAAGTCATGATCCAAAGCAAGCTGCCAAATTTAATCGAATCAACGAAATCTTCAACCAAGAAAAGTCTACGCAATTGTCTGATAGCAGCATTTGCATTTGCAACTGCAACATCGGCAACTTCATGCACTTTCTCAGCCGGGAGAGTAAGATCTAATTCAAGAATATCTCTGAAATATAAAATATATACATTAGTAACTATAATGATCAAGTCATATGTCAATTCAGATTTCATTTTATTGTTCTTTATTTGTCTGAAATTACAGTTATTAGTTTTTTGTATTGAAATTTCAGCCAATTATTAGCATTGTCTAAAAAAACGTTTCTCTTTAAAATATTATAAAGAATTCTTTTTATCTTAATGAAACTAAATTGATGTAATATATGTATATTAATATTTTTTATTGATGCAAACAAATAATTAATGCTTGAATATGATATTTAAGCACGTTATTTTTAGTAAAAGTACGTAAATCTTATTAAGTTTGTTTCACTTAATAATTAATATTAATATTAAGTGATACCATATTTTTCAGGTTTAACGTGAATTTCATCGTTCATATTATTTTTGAAATCAAAATTCATAAATAATAAAACACTCATAAAATTTAATAACTAACAAACAATTTTATGCCGATACTGCGATATTCCTTGTATATAATTTTAGTATTACAAATATGGCATTATTTTAAAGCAGTATTGACAAGTTTGCCGTGAGTAAATATTAACTTCTCAGTTTCAGATTTCAGTCATGATAATTTCAAGAAGCCAACTGAAGGGGCTTAATGAAAAGACTGTATGTTTTGCTAAAATAATATAATACCAACTATATAGTTGTAATTTATATATATACAATTTTATGAAAGTAATGACTTTATTTATATGCTGTTCCATATTTATAGAATATGCGAATTATAATAAACTTAAAAATTAAGATTAAAAAATAACGAAATTATACTGCCAATTTATATCTTGCAGTTTTATAAGCCTTATTTGCCATCATCAAAATAGTAAATATTAAAGGTAAGATTATAGACAATCATTTTATATAGAATAATATACATGAACAAAACATATAACAAATAAATTATTATTCACGTAAACCAATTTAATGTACTTTGGATTAACTTTAATTAGATTAATTATATTGCAATAGTTTTAAAAATTGTATAACTTTCACAAAAAATATTTTTCACCTCAGAATTTAAAAAAATGTAATTTTATAATAAAATAATACTTTTTGTACGTAAACGTATAAATGTATATGTACTCTTTACTACATACTCAATTATTTTGTCACGGCAATTAATACCATTAAAGGTAATTTATTATATATTAATTACCAATTAAAGTATATTAACAATTACAATGCTTTGTTTAATAAAAGTAAAGTATTGCTAATGCATAGACTGAGTTAAAACTCACTTGAACGGGTGACCATCTGAAGTTTTTTGAATAGCTTGAAGGACGGTTTTGTAGATGCGATAAATTATGGTGCCCATTAACGTAAGAAGTGACACATATGCGAGCACGCTGATCAGACTAAAGTAGGCCAACGACAAAAGCACGCCCAGGATTGCACCAAAGACGATCCCCGACTTTTTGGGATCGCGCCAGTAAATTAGAGCAGCGACTGTAAAAGAAAACACGGATTATCAAATTTGTGTATTCATTAACATAGAGAAACACATACTGAACAGTACAAAACTTATTTTAAAGGCAACTGAACCCATAATTATTTTTACCAACGTACCAGGTTTTAATACATTTTAGTAATTTATCTAAACTTTAACTATTTACACATTTAATTATAATCCTTCAATTTTTTGATGATTTGAATTGCACAGTGTCATTTTCTTAAATTGCAAATCAATCATTTACATAATGAATTGATACGAGTGACGTTTACAAAACGTTATCTGCTCGATAGTATTTTATTTTCATTTTTATTTAAATGAAACGCTTTATGTAAATTCAATAAATTTATCAGTTTGATTATTCATGTAAATAATAAATTCAAGTATTTGTGCAAAGAAAAAAGTTTCAATGTTTATTTTAATATTATTGTAGCAAATTAATATAGCATGAATCAAAGATCCGACGTGTTATATAACTGTACCAATGTATATTACAAAGTTGTATGAAATACTTCTAATAAGTATGTTTATTCTTTTAATTACGTCAGAACGATACAAGTATTAAAATCTACAAATATTACATTTGTCGTTTTTATATTCCAGTCGAGTTATTATTTCTAGTCACATTAAACAATAAACCAAATAAACAATATTACCAAGACATATTTTTTCAATCAAAATTGCTCCATAAAATAATATTTGTTTTCAAACATTTCAAAATTTTCATTTAACTTTTCGTAATGTACGGCTATCTCGAGATTTAGCTTTGAATGCAAGCAATTTTAAGAAGTCTACATATTTTCTTTTGGATATGCAATATTGCAGTTGAAAATGATTCACGATATGTTATGCCTGTTGGTCACATGTAAATGCACGAAATATTAATAATTGTATTTTATATGCAAATGTCATAAGCATGTTCTTTCTTCATATTACATATACAAGCATTAATCAATGAAAACTTGAAAATTGTGTAACAGTATATATTTTTACTTCAGATTTAAATAAGTATTCTGTTACAAGAATGTATTATAAACGAAAAAAATAGTTTCATTCGTTTTTAGTAACCGCAATAATTATTATTTTTTTAAATAACGACAACACCTATATTCAGGATAATAAGTTACCTTCATTGAATATTCGAATATAATTCTGTTTCTATATAATATTCGTACAAAATTAAACGATTTCAAATGTTCCGGACAAATGTGTATATTTTCCCTATATAACAGATGGTAGCGATTATTGAACAACCGCGTAATTTGCAAGATACGTTAGTTTTCACCATAACTTTGTTAAACAATAAATTTAGAATGATTCACTTTTTCCAAGTTTTTATAAATAATATATTTGTATTAATACAGATTTTATTCACGAAAATTGTACTTAAATATATTCACGATTGAATATGACGTATATACACCGGAAATTAACCATACGTGCAATCCTTAAAAAGCCACATGTTAATGATTTAAAAACTACGCTATAAAAACAAGTGATACTTCATATCATATTTAATAATACATAAGTGTATTACATGCATTAAAAATTACAAAAAATATATTTGATTATTTTTCACATCAATTTTAATAACTATATTTTTTTTTTTGAAATATCTAATAATAGATGTTGGTCTACAAAACAGAAATTTAAATAATTCATTCAGAAACTTTCATTTTATTTCGATTTTTATCTCTAAAACTACTTTTTAAATTCATCAACTTTCACTTATGTCATTATAAGGTGTAAAATTTTACTGTCTATACATAAAGGGTGATTTTTATCCCGTTATATATTTTGTTTAATACGATTTTTCGATTAAATAATTTTTCCGTTTTATTTTTGTTATCATCACAATTTATACGAACGTTTTAAAAAATGAACTGATGAATGAAATATAAACTAAAAATTGAACAATATAAATGTGACTTTGAAGTTTAATTTTAATTATACAAGATTATGGTCAGAAACTATGGCTCGCTACGGTGAGTTTTAAAAAAAGAAGATACTACAAATATACTTGTATATATATAGTATTTATACACTTCAGACTCTATAAACTCTATAATATACGCGTAGTTAATAATCTTATCAAAATAAGGATTGCTTTTATCTACATGAGAGCACAATTTTTGTATAAACAAAAAATATTAAAAGAATATACGTCAACTGACCAAATACATTTCCATATTTATTAAAGCATCGAACTCATATAAAATTTCCAAATAAAAATGTTATTTTTGTATTGCACGTGAGTGACATAATCGCACCGGAGTGGAATAAATTTACTAAAACTATACAATTCCCTTATAATTCAATATTTATGATAAAAAAAAACTAAAGAAATTGTTATTACATCACGATTCGATCGATATACAAATTACTGATGCTACGCTTAAACCATTCTATAACCATATACTATAATGTTTCCAATGTTACATATGAAAATTGATACTGCGCTCTATAAAAAATGTTGCATTGAGAAGAAGCGTGTTGTTATATTTTTTTATACTGTTATTGTTGTTGTGTCATTTCAAACCGAACGAGTAATATTTTTGATAATAATAAAATGAATTATTTTATTGTCACATGTTATTCAATATTGAATTTTGGACAAATATTGGAATTCGTTATTTTAATAATTATTCATTAATATATTTTGTTACAATTTTACACGCCACGTAAGACTCACTTTGGATTCAATTAAAATGACCAATTTTTGTATCACTTGAATTAAAATATTAAATACTCATTAACATTAAAATATAAAATATAATTAAACATTACTAATCGTTCTGACTCACGAGCAAGACATTTTTCAACAGTGTTTGTTACAGCTACGTAACATATGTCTGTTTAACAAAAGAATTTTCATTAAAATCAACATATTTGGATACAAATATTCGACACCAGAGACATTCAATTCGCAACTCGGCAAACAAGATTTGAAACACAATAATGAAATTATCACATCATCGTTTGCTTAATATTAATAAAGCTGTACGTCAACTTCAAATATTATTGCAGTTATATATACACCCACGTTACGCGTACATAAAACAATTACTCCGTTCGGCAAGCGAGGAAAAGCTCGCACCAAAATCGTCGCGATAAAGAACGCGGTCATTTACAGGGCGCGTAAACGTCTCAACGCGAGCTATCGTTAAAAAGCATCCACGATTGGCAATAGCCGTTGACATCTGTTGCTATCACGAGCCCGCGCACGCCGTCGTTCAACCGACGACGCATCGCCGAGCGCGTAAACAAAAGCAAGCGCGCGACCCCGGCCGAAGGGTGGTCGGCGGTCGTCGGCCGGACGACACCTCGAGCGGCTCTCGGGTTCGCGCCCAGGCACACGCGGTGTCCCGTTTCAAGTGCCACGACTCTCCGATTTGCGACGCGGCGCGCGCTCGTCGCGGACGCGTCCGCGTTTCGGCGGAAGCGGCGTCGCACGTGCGCGGCCATATGTCGCCGGGTCCGGACGCACGTCGGTGTCGGGGCGAAATAAAGGCGTCTCACCAGGGCCCCTTTCCGGCAACGGCTCGGCGTAAATCCTGCTGTTGCTCCTGCGCACCATCTTGGCTGCACTCGGCTCGGATTTCGGACGGTAACGCGCGACACACCGGCGCTCAACTGCACGGACGGAAACGGCGCTCACTGGACGAACTGCGACAACGACGACGAGAACGCGTCTCCCGGAATGACAGTAGCCCGAGTGGACGCGCGCGAGCAAACCTAAGCGAGCGAGATCGCCTGAACCGAGGCCTCGCTTCGCCCGCCTTCCTTCCTTCTTCCAGCTCCCTGCCTGCTTACGTCGACGGCTCCACACTCAGACGCGTATAAACTCCTTGCTTGAGAATACGCCGTTACATTTGTGTATATTTTACGCGCGTGTGTGTGTGTGTGTGTGTGTGTGTGTGCGCGTGTGGTCGGCCGCGGGACGAAAGTCCAGGACTGGGTTTGTTGGGGGTTTCGGAACGACTTGGCACGGCCCGACCAATCGCGCGACTCGTCGCGTTCAGCGGGTAGACGGAATTTTGTTTCGTCGAACCGCGACGGGGTGTTTCGTTGGCACTCGGTGCGTCGGTTGTCGTCGGCCTCGCGCGACTCGTCAATCAATTTGGTCGCTTCTCACTTACGGAACTGATTGTTTTCTCGGAGAAATATGAGGAACGGCTTTGGCTCGGAGTGATTTACGTCCGAGCTTTGTTGTTCGCGATTTGTTGTCGATGCTTTTGTTTGAATGTTATTGGCTTTGCAGTGAAGATCCGAAGGGTTGCGATTGTTCGTGTATATCATCTTGGACGCTGCGGATTGAGTGGTTTTGATGTTATGCTTTGCGCGTGTCGGTTTGGTTCGTGGTCACGGGGTAATTGTGACGTATTTTGACGATCGATTTTTTTAACTTCTTTAAGCTTTTCGGGGGAATTATTTTTGATCGTTGAAAAAGGGGTTCGCGGTGTGTCTGTGTTGGGTGCTTAGTTTCGATGACTATATTAATATTGTGTAGAATCGGATTCTGATAGTTTATACCATCAAGGTGATAAAGGGTCTTTTTATAGGACCAATCGATACACGCGTGCCTTTAATAGCTTATTTAACTTGATTGATTAGTTCATTAAAAATGTAACTAATAATATTGCTATTAACCTAGAAGTAATGCCATTGAATGAAGTAAACGAAGCCATAGTTTTCGTTATAAAACATACTTTTACCAATTGAAATTGTTCTGATAATATCTATTAAATAATTGATCTATCTTGGTGCGACTGTATTGCAACAAAGAAATTGAGGATGTATTATGATAATGTGATCTTTTTATTTGAACAAATATTATATTAATTTTTTATATGGATATACTGCATCAACTGTTATTGCAACTGTACAATTAAAAGAAGAAATTAAATGAAAAATAAACGACACGAAGGAATACAGGTTGCTTAAAATTGAAGTGTTTAATTTAAAAAGAAAATAAAAATTCTTTCTGCTTAATTACAAATTAATCGAACACATTCTTATTTAAGTTTTTAATCCCGAAACAAAATATATGATGGAAAAAGTATATTTATTTAAGTTACACACGCAAAAAAATGTATTAAAAATTACTGAAAGTTCCGTAAATATTATTCAGAACACAGTAACTCACGGACAAAACAAACATTCTGTCAGAAAATACTTAATTTTTACTGTAAACATTGACGAATTTTCGGTATATATTTACAAACAATCATCAATGTTTACTGAAAAATTCGTTAATTTTTAACTGAAATTTTGTTTTGCCCGTGAGTTACTGTGTTTTTATTATTATTTACTGAACTTTCAGTAATTTTTAATGGAACATTTTTTTGCGTGTATATTTTCCTTTATTTACAAATGATCATAAAAAACGTGCCCAATTTTTTAACATTCACTAATCCCGTTAGAACGCATTCAAAAAGTGATTTTCGAACGTATGATCATTAATTTTGAATTCAACTAACGGTCCATATTTTTGTAATTTTAATTTGATATACATAAAATATTGACATCATTATGCTCTGTTACACGTAATATTATAGGTCCGCTCCTGTTCTATGGCTGTAACTCTTGTATACTTTTTACTCAAATATGTACCTATGTTTAAATTCGCGAGCGCGTGGGATGCAATTGCTATAAGAAATGCCCGAATGACCGAAAAGACTGGTTTTATGTATATCATAGTAATGAACATTTTTAAATCACGTAAAGTTTAATAAATACAACTTGAAAGAAAATCTAAATTTTTGTTGTAAAAAAAAGCTCTATGATTGTGTTTGAAATAATATTTGTATATATACATATATAAATATAACATCGAATTTTGAACATTTTATCAAATTTACATAATTATATAAGTAATTATACAAATTCATTAAGAGTAATTATGTGAATTTTGCAACGTATTTTCGGGTATATCGAACTTTGTATTTATACAATGATAAATTTACTTCAAATTATATATGTAATAGCGTATAACAATGTGTGTCTCAAGTTATTCTCTGTATCTTACTTTCTTCGTGACCTTGGGAGATTGTAAAGTAATTTCGTGAACAACTATTGAAGCTGCGCTCGTATTTTCGAAACGAGTTGGCCAACGCACCAGTAATTCAAAAAGATTATTTAATAATGTTTGAATGCATAATTGATCTTACTGTCATTTAGTCGGTATTTTTTCATAAACTCTTTATACGACTACAATAAACAAAAACATAGGCTGTACTTTTTATTTTACAACGCCAGGTTTAATCTGTTTTTAAATGTACCATATTCTTATGATTCCAACATATTCAAAATATTAATTATTTTCGAATTGAAAAAGTAAAAGTGGCTCTCACTTCGTCCAAAAGAATGTAAAACAGTAAGTGGGTTATTTTTTTTTCCAATTTGAAACTGTAAAACTGAAATCGACAGTATTACCATACATAAATATATCTGAATATTTAATATGACTTTTTGGACTTTTTTTTATCTAAAGTTGCCTACTTTAAAACATAATTAACTTTTTAAACTTATATATATATATAAATACCGTCGAGTCGGTAAGGTAGGTTGTAAAGTGCAATTGTAAGCTTGTCTTATATTTTTATTTTTTGAAATTAAGCTAAATTTAAATCGAAAAGCAATATGAAGATAATTATTTAAAACCGTCGTTTCAAAATTTATTGCGAAGTATTTTTTTTCTTTTTTCAAATATGATCGTCTTATTATTTTATTAAATTATTTTATTGTAATACGATATATATAGTTGTGTAACTCGAAGCAAAAAGGCCGCAATGCGACGGTCTGCATCTATTTTTCAATTCTAGATTAAACATATTATACAATCTTGATTAAAGTGTGATATTTCCAATTTATGTTTGTAAACCACTTTCCCTCTTTTATATTGTAAAATTTTAATTTCAGTTTCTACTCACGAAGATGAATTTAAAATCCAATTCCCGAACTTGAAATAAACATTTATAAGACGTATTCAGTGAATTAAAATTTTAAATATTAAACCTTATTTACACTATCATAATAAAAATAATATATATATGACAACTCTTTGATATCGAATTTCTTTATATATATATATCCATACTGATGTATGTATTTTTTATACGAAATTTTAATAAAAACTGTTATATTATAATTCAGGCGTTATGAAATCTTTTTTCGTTAATAAATTTTTTTTATAATTATTCTATATCAGATTTAGCGATTTTTAAACAATCAATTTGCTACCAATACGCGTTATTTACAACCTTACTTAGTAATGACAAATATTAATATATTATTTGTTACTACTACACACAAAGTCAACATATACATGTTATCGCTTCGTCTTCTTCTAATCTTCATTCCGCAGCTCTGTATTAGCACGTACTCGAGTACTCTTCATACGTTCAAATGAGAAGTGTGCACCGAGAAAACTGAGTCAAGCATAACATAATCGTTATAAATAATTTATTTATATTTTGAGGTTTTCTAAAATCCAATCCAGTAGTTAATCAGAAGATTAAAATATTTTACATTTAACTTTACCATTAACCTAAAATTCACAGACAATATTGTCTGTTGTAATTAACATTAATATTGTAAATTAATAATATGTATTAAATTGTTTATAATAGTTGTATTCCTGAAAAAGCGTATCATTATTTAATATACGTATATCAGGGATATCTTAAATAATTTATATATAATATTTTAATCAAATCGTGTCATAATGTCGTCGTATATAGTTGTTAATAAGAATGATATAAAATAAAAATAAAATAATAGTCCTAAAATAACAGAAAATATATTTTGATATAAAATAATAAAACCGTGATACATCTTGAACAGTCTTATCAGCAATTTAATTCGTGGTTTCCAATTTGCGTATTTTAATTATTGGTCATTTTTATAACAGAAACAAACAAAACGGTATTGTTTTTAATAAACAAATCGTTTCACCTTATAAAAATAAAATTGAAGAAAACCCAACTACAATAAACTTTTGCAAAATATAGTACGTACTAAACATTTCAGATATTTAATAAAATCGACTCTATAGCTTTCGCTTTCATTAAACATTTGCATAATACATTACACCGGTTTGCATCTATTAAATATTTATTTATAACATATCAAAACTGTTATCGTTTCAATTAAATGATTGTCCAAACACTTGAGTTTGTATTAATTTAGTTCACCAAAATATAAGAAAACAGTTCCTTATACACTGAGAGAAATTTGATAGTAAAAATTAGCATGAATAATGGTAATTAAGCATTACGACTGAAAAATGATAATTTTTAACATGTTTCGTGTTAATTTTTAACATTTTTTGTGCGATTTTTTAACACTTTTTGTGTTATATGTAAGATTTTTAACATATTTTATCCAAGATTTTAATACAAAACATGTTAAAAATTATCTTTTTCCAGTCGTAATGCTCAATTACCATTATACATGCTAATTTTTACTACCAAATTTCTCTCAGTGTAGACAAAACTTTCAGCAATTTTGCATTTCATACCATAACACGATCTAAAGCTATTTGCTGCTATAATGCAACTTTATATCTATTTGTATAACGAATCAAAATTATATACGCGCGCGGTTGCAACGCAATCAAGTCCCAAACACGAACGCAACCGTAATCGGTTATCGTTCAACTGAAACTTCAGGCCCGAATTCGGACGAAGCCACCGTTCGTTCGGTTAATTCACGAAATAAATTAACCAATGAAAGCGGCAACGATCGTCTCCTTATCTCGCGCGCATTCAGTCGCAGCAACCCCGTTTAATAACAGCATCAAAACTCAAAGTACAGCTCACTCACTTAGTGCTCACGCATAAAGCGTGCAGTCCAGCGCGTGCGCATCGCGCAGCGTCAAGCCTCGCTTACCGTCGTGTCTTCTTTTTCGTTTACTATTACTATTTCTAAATCTAACCTAAAACCGACTCGAACGAAAGAGCATAAAATCGACGCTTCGGTTCTAATCTATTAATAATCCCATTCGCGCAAACTTCATTTTGTCAATGCTAGACAGACAAAATCCAAAAGGAAACGGAGGGAAATGCGAAAACAAAGACAGAAGGGAATGAAGGGGGCAAAGGACGGGACCGAGAGAGACGCGGAGAACGGGCGAAAGAGGAAGGTGGAAAAAGACAACAGACGACAAAGGAAAAAATATTGGAGAACGGTGCGACTGACTAAAAAAAACTCACGTTCTTTTTTGGACACAGTCATTTTTGCCATCATGATCGCCCACTACGTTCGCCGCTTCATTCACCAACGAACGCGAACCGATTTAACGCGAACAATAAAAACGCGCGCTGAATTGGCG
>JABFQC010004607.1:0-12485 GCA_022817085.1 Psilanteris sp. ZL-2020
GTCCCAATTTAGTATTATAAACAGTAATGTTTCATGCTTTTTTTTCTCAGTGTATATACTGAGTTAATAATAACTGCAATCATACAATAAATATGGATACTACAGATAAAATTTTGTTTGATCAAATTACAATTGAATATACTTTATTAAATTATATACTTATATAAATGTATGTTGTATTCATTTTTAAGAACATTAATGCTATATAAAACATTTTTATTAAATTTTACAGTTAAAGTTACAAAATATTAAAGCCTGGTTTCTGAAACTATAATTACAATATTTATAACCTAAAAATCAATTTCGATCACTGAAACTTCATTTATTTCAATTGAACACATTTCACAGTTAAAATAATGCTTGCTTTTTCTCTCAGTGTATAAAATATAAATAATCTATTCTATAGTAATCTATAATATATAAGACGATTAAGATAATTATTTTTTTCTTGTTTTTACTATTTTAGTGTAATTTGATGCTTTCAAAATTTAATTACAATAACGCTTTGAACTTGCCCATGTTTGATAGAGTAGCGAATTTCGGGAAATCAAATTGGGGTCAAAATATGTTGATATTTTTCGAAAGAAACAGTGGAATTTTGTATATTTATAAATTACGTTTTAATTCATTATTTATCATTGCGAATTTCATAAATTTGTTAACAAAATATTAAATTTTCTGCGGTGAATCACGTAGCTTTTTGCTAATGATTATGTATTATCTGACATTTTTTAAATGAATTATGAATACATTTATATATTTACTTTCACACACCATGTATTTTATCGTTAGATTGGAATATTAAACAAATATATTATTATTTTTGAATTCAACAAATAATCTTTAACAGTAAAGATTATTAGTTTTTATAAATACGTAAAACATTTTTTAATAATGTATTTTAATTTATTTAATATATAATAATATATGGTTAAGATCGACGGAAGAAAAATAGTTTATTTATATATTCACATTCATTTATGCTTAATTCGAATAATAATTTTGAGGAACAAACTTCGAGAATACTTTTAATTTTTGTGTCTATTTTAAAATAAATTTCATTGTATTATGAATATTGAAAGAATAAAATTGTCCTGTTTGAAGTATTTTTTTTAAAAATTAATATTATCTTATTATTACACCTTATGTTTATGTTTTTATCATAAAATTGTCTAAATTTAAGATACTTGTTTTACAAGCGTGATCAAGGCACTGCACTGAAAAAAGAGGTTTTCTACAGGAAAAGATTTTGCAGCTATTTGAAACACTTATAAGTATTAATTTTGAAAATCATTTGAAACGTTCGATTTAGATGTATACAAACATTAGTATTAAAGTACATTTCAATAAATAAGAACGCTTGAAAAACACTTCTAGAACACTTATTTTTACAGCGTGAAAAACTGAAATGAATCTTATTTATAATAGATCTAGCTTATTAATGTTTACATTCATAATTCGCGTGATATTAATACGAAACATATTTAGTTCGAGGTACATAAATTGATTAATTAAAACATTGAAATTCAGTTGCGTAAAATTGGTTTAATTTTGGTTTCACTTGACCAAAATTATTAAACTGTAATTATTATTAAAAACGATGAATGGTGTTCTCATGGCCAATAGATGTTGAGAGACATTATTAAGCAACTATAAGTAAATTCGTGAGACATACACTATTATTTAGTTTATGACTTAAAATAATTAAAAAAGGACTCTGGAAATTAAATTGGTGTCTAATATAATAATAACAACCATGCACATACGCCACACTGCTAAAAATATATAATATATGTGTCTTATTTAAGACACAAAGTGACTTATTATAGACGCCCAAGTGTCTTAATCAAATGCAGAATATCGTGCATTAAGACACCTGGTGACTTAAATAAGTCACTTCGTGTCTTAAAAAGTTACATTTAAGACACTTTTTTCTAGCAGTGCAGGTTGCAATATATTTATGCATTATTATTATATAAATAATAATAGTATATTACAATTGTAGTATCGTAATTTAATTTATATGTACTAAATATGGAATTGTATTATATATTTTCTCTTTCATTCAAACGACAGTTCAAACTTGTACGAACTCTAAGTGTGTCGTATTGTAAATATTAAATTGCCATTACATTATAAATTTGAATTAAATTAAATGAATTGATTGAGATTTATAAAGTATTTATTTTTAATTCCGAATTAAATTGTATACGAAAATGTGACGCATCGCATGGTTTTAATAAACTATTAAATTCGATATAAATAAATGAATTTCAAATAAACAACACGTGTACACAAGTTGCGAAATCGAGATATTTTTATAAATGTAGTTTAATAATTCGAATTTGAGAATGAACATTCCCTCACCCTTTGGCAATCACAATTTCGAGCGATTTAAGCGAATTCAAATAAAATAATCAATCCGGAAAACAAGAATAAAAAACGAGAATTATTCAGAATAAATCATACAAAATGCCAGAAAGAATTGTTTTGCGGTTTTGTTTGATAAACAAAAGAATATTCGGAAGCACTTTATTTGTATCGAGCATATAAGAAACATATGCACAGATAAAAAAATCCCATCAAAATTACGTCTTAGTTCAATAATTGCAGAACAAAACAAACGCAATGTAAATGACTGACTTTGCGTTATTTTTTACTGTTAAATTTGAGTAAATTTTTAAAGAAACTTTTTTTTCCTGCAATCACAGCAACATTTACGCGAATTGTATTCTGTCTACAGATCAAGAAAAATTGTATATTCAGTAAATTTAACTGAGGCCTACAGTAAAGTAGGCCATAACTAAGAATAATCAGTGCATCCAACTGAAAAGATCAGATACTATGACAGAATATGGCATTCAATTATGATACTTAAATTAACAAATTCAGTCAATTTACTGAATTATTTCAGTTAAAAATGTCAGTTTTGGTCATATATTACAATTTAAAATTATAGTTATTTCAACCAAAACTGAATCTCACAGTTAATCTAACTGAATTTGACGGTAATGCTACTGATTTAACTTTTCAATAGATCTTACTAAGTCACTTTTTCTCAGTGTATAATTCACAAAGAGCGTCATTGATTGTCAATGACTCTATAGCGAAACGATGATGCAACTGGACCGATCGCGTATTCGCAAATCTGCTTTGCGCGGGCATGCGAATCAGCCTTCATTTGTTGCACGCAAACTGGCCTTGTTTCGCACCATCGTACTTAGCAGCGGTTCGCAAGTCCTGATGGCACAACTAGTCGACCTGTCCCAACTCATTCCGACGACGCTATTTCATCCGCGTCGTCGTTTCAAGCAATTTTATCGCAGAATGCTTTTGCCTGGATTTTTACTAAGCGCGTCGCACTACGTATACGAATAATTGTTCTGTCAAATAAGCCGGACTCGAGAAGAACCGTGCTAATCAGTGTCAACAATTTGTTGCACTCGTGAAGAACAATTGACTTTTGTAATTTGACACGATGATGCGCGGACGTTTTTGAGCGCTCGAGCTATGTCTTTCTCGCAATGGAATTTTCAGAATGCAGTTCAGTCGATTCGGGGATCTTGTTTATTCAGACTAGAAAATGGTTGTTAATATTTATGTTATAATTTTTCGAATGCTCGTTCGCCAATTTTACGGAAATTCGAATTCTAATTAGAATGTTGTCAAGCAAACTTAAATGCAATTTATTGTACGACTATTTGATTTGTTCCAACTGGGAATCTAATTAACAAAGGAGTGGAATGAATTTTTAATTTGTTTATTATTGAAAAGTATTCGACGATATGAAGTTCTAAGTGTTTCGTTGAAATCCAGTGTATTGCAGTTATAAAATGAAGTAAAATGTTCATTTAATAATTTCTAAATGTGTTATCTTTGATCGATAGATTATTCCAAAAATGTTTATCAGTAGACAGATAAATGTTCGAGCAATTAACGATCATTTAAATTTCTAACGAGCGTCGTTAATCGTTTTATAATTTTTATTCAATTTAGAAACGTTACGGTAGGACTGAATAACGAATAACGTGCATCTTTATTTATGCAACGAAAGTCTCATGGTATAATAAAGATAGCGAATATAGGACAGAAGTATCTTCTGTTCAAATCGACTCATAGATCATTTGGATTTAGGAGAATTGGATTAAAAAAGTATGTTATATTGAGAGCTTAGACTAATCATATCAAATTAAAACACCAAAAATTCAAAAAATCTAAATTAAAGTAAATACCGAATGAATTTATCTTATAATTCTCACAACAAATCTGTTATGGATAGAAAATCGGTTGAAAATAATGTAATTATGTTTAGTTTTCAACATAGAAAACGGCAAATTCAAAATGATGACCCATAATAATCGCAGTCAATTGTCCTAAATACACAGAGAAAACTAATATTAATCGATTTATTGTCTAATAGATAGAAATATGTGCAAAAATGGAACATATTCGAATTTCTGGCATAATTTTAAAATTATTACATGATATTCAAAATATATCCTTAATAATTTACAATAGCACATTGTATTTTTGTATTTTTGCGCAAAATTTTAAATTGTAAAATATATTTGACTATCTCCCATTTTTCATATTCTTTTGCAATCAACTAAATAGTAAACATTAAATTGTTCAATAAAGTATGTATTTTCTCTGCATAATAAAGAAACCCCAAAAAATAAGCGTCTAAACCCACTCCTCAACAATTTTGTCTCCACTGACCAGACGTGCGAGTAACCAACTAGGAAACACAAAATTAACAACCAAAATAGGTTTCCTATTCAAACCCATCCTTTCCTTCCTCGAAACAACGAACTCTGCACATAATTCCCATCAATCCCTTCGGAACGTCCGACCAACGGCTCAAAATGCCACACTTTAAATTCGCAATCGAATTAAACTCGATCGACACGATCGACCGTGCATTACAACCGACATCAAGGTGCAAACAATGAGGCTGCTAACATCTAAAAATATGAATTCTGCTTGTTGCCAAATTTCGACAAATTCAGACTGGGGACTTGTCGCGGAAACTCGGGGAAACTTTGATGCCAGTCGGCGTCGTCTGGTCGCGTTCAAGGTGTCCGTACAAGTTCATTGAAAAAGCGAATGACACGTTCGGCCATCCCCCCCGCAAGCCGCGCCATCGGCGCATCTCGTCATTTGGAAACGAAGACCGATCATTAGCGATCGCGATAAGACGTCATATATATTTAGATGGACAGGTCGTCATGAATTCGTTGCATTCGGACACCATACTTCGTTGCATAGTGACCTGAGTGGCCTTGGAAGAAGTGGTTCTTATGTCTGAATTCCAGTATAACCCGGAGTATTTCGTTTGCAATGACGACTACGTCTATGGCGTAAGGACTACATTTTTTATTTCTATTATTTCGTCGGATTATCAACCCTGTTCGGCCGGCGACGGGCACCCTTCTGCGCCCTGCGGCGGGATCTAACAGTGAAAAGCATCTTCGGTTCGCGCGTGTTGTTTTCGCACAGATTAAACCGGGAATTCGTCGTCAGGTGTAAGGACTTTTAGTGACTTCGTAGGACCCTTTATTCCCTTCTTTGATTCATCCTTACTTGGACCCAAACTTGGACTCGAGCGCGGTCCGCTGTCAACGATCGCTTTTTGTATTTTGTTGGACGGCACGTAGCCGCCAATGTCCTCAAAATGCACGCATTATACAAAGAACGTTAATTGCTGCGGATTTGGAATCAATTTGGGACAGGGCAGATAGCATCTTGGCGGTGTCTCGTTGTGAGGAAATTTTATCAGTCCGTGTTTCGAGTTGGCGCGAGCGGTCGCGATTTGAGTTTTCTTTAGTGCTGCAGTTAACGCGCCCGTGTTTGGTTTGTTCGATTTTTCGCTTTCGTCGAAATAATGGAAAACATTCAGTTGTTAGCTTATGGTAACGGTTCGCGATCGCTAAGCGATGGTTTCTTGAAAGTGAACGTCCCAATCAGAGTTTGTATTGCTTAATTTGATTTAGTTTGTTGTCCGAACGCGTTCGTTCAAGTTCAAGTTAATTAATTTCATTTACTTTTTACCATATTGGTACTCATTCTATGGCACGTCACAATTATTCCGTAAATATTAGGATATTTTTTTCGATGGTTTTATATGAAATAATTTAAATTTGAAATTAGTTTAATTGCCAATTAATACTTTCTGTTTGGAATAACAATTAAAGTTAACTCAGTTAATTTCACGGATTTAAAGCTTCATTTTTTCAGAAGATTCTTTTAATTTCAGAATTAAAATTCATTTAAAGATTCAGTTTTTCTTACAAATTTAGTATATTTTTTTCTTGTTTTCAAATCAAATTGAAGCAATCGCAATTTGTTTTGTTCATTTTACACTTGATTGAAACGTTCACTGAAATTCGATTAATTACGTTTAATAAATTTGGAAATAATTATTCATATCGCACGTTATTTTATGCTATAGTAATCTACAAATTAAAAGAGAATGACCAGGTAAGATTAGATTACTACAACACCACATAGAGTAATTTACGATTGTTCGTCTCTTTCGATCGTATACGAATAGCATGTGCCGAACAAAATATGTGTCCATTTTTGCATTCAGTAAATTCAAAACGTTCGTTCAAACAAGATTGTTAAACATAATGCAACCAAATTGGATATTCGTCTTTTGTGTTTGTTATATGTTCGCGTTGAATTTGGAGCAGTGAAAATAATCGGAAAAAACCCACGAGAATAGCATTTTTAATTACATGTTTGATTATAATCTTTTTACAGCGTTGGAATTGTCAAAAAACAGTTCTTAGATGAAACGCGTTTTTGCCGATTTTTTTCGTCTCAATTGAACGAAACTTTAATCTATCCGCAGTAAATGATATACCGCGCTTTATAATATATAAAAATCTGTAATATACTAACAAAATACTCGATGAATTAGATTTCGGTAATTATGCACAAAACGATCGAATTTCAAATGCATTAATATATTAAGATCAAAGTTACATATATATATATATATATATATCGGTGTGTATGCATATATATATACACACATCTAAAACTTATTACGTATCTCGTAAAATAAGGTTCAAAATTATGGTTTTTTCGCTTTATTATATAACGTTCAATAAGAATAATTTAATTAAAAAAATTGTATCGAAATAAATTAGTCCGATATAAAACATGTTACGTGGATATTTAATTAGGTAAATGTGAATGAACTTTAATTATTTTGAATGTAAAAATGAACTCAAAACCTGTATCAGTTTCAACAGTTTTAATTTAAGAAAAGAATACAGCGTTTTTTTATCAACTCTGGTATATTCGTATCCTAAAACAGAAAATGAAATCATAATTTAATACCAAAACGGAAAGAATATTTTTACTCCCGAGGGGTATAAAATAATCCGGCAAATAAACACATGCTTTTCGTTTATTCGATGTCTGCGCTTGGCATGTTTTGTATATAAATTTCTAAATTAAATAAAAAAGGATTGACAAAATATGTTTGTGTATGCAGATGTATGGTCGCTATACGCGAGATCTGGGAGAATATGCCAAGGAAGAAGCTAGACGAATTAAGGTTCAGGAAAAATCCAGGAAGAAGTTTGACAAGGCCAGAGCGGAGGACTTACGGAAATCACGAAAAAGTCCGTTATGCAAGAAGATATTATCCTTGTTGGCGTTCTTTTGGAAGCATACGGGAGCGAGGCTGGGCGAGGATTGGGTGTTTTTAGCATTGCTGGGTGTTATTATGGCAGTCATAAGCTTTGCGATGGACCATGGAATTTCTATGTGTAATAATGGTAGGAATCGTATATTTATAATTAAAGCATTAATTAATTCTATTAGATCATTAATTGTTTTTTTATATAGTTTATTTATACATAAATATAACAAAACATATAACAATTAATTAAACAATAATAAGAAAATCTTGAAATAACTTAATTGTGTAATTAATAATTTTATTTAAAAATCATATATATACATAATATATTGTAATTGTTGTATATTGCATTTTCATATATCACATATATATAATAATATTTAAATTTAACGTAATTAAAACACTTAATTCTTCATTACTTAATCGGCAACTTTTTGATTTACAATTAATTTGAAGAACATTTACATTTTGCATTAAACATTCATATAAAAATAATCAATTGCTCTAATTTTGTACAATTATTAAATAAATTAGCTGTTTACTATTGCAAACCTCACCTACTTAGGTGAAATTATAAGGTATAGTTATCTTAAGATAGCTATTGAAGATTATATCTTTTAATATAGCTATTATTTTATTTTATTATTATATCATATTGTACGTGATAATTATTATATTAATTACATTTTTATCTGAAAATAATTTAACTTTTTTTCCGATTAAAATTTAATACAATTAGATATTATATTTAATTATAAGCATATTATTTTTTATTCGTATTCAGATCAATTGAACAACATATTTAAATTTGTTTTTCATGAAATTTTAACTGCATGTACTATATCCTTCAAAATATAATAAATTAGAACTATAATTGTAAATTAAAAAGTTTTCAACAACAACAAAAAAAAAAAAAAAATAAATTTTGTTGGATTATTAGATTGTATGTTCGTTTTCATTGATGTCATTATTTTTTCATTAAAAGAGATTAAGATTTGCTGTTAAGTAACATACAATTTGATAAACATAACGTGCGTTTATGCAAAGAAGTACGATTATTTGTTTACCGTAGCGTCGATATCAGGCAAAAGTTGATATCGCATAACAATATAATTATTTAAATATTTAATTTATATATGAATATATAATAATGCATTTGTATAATAGTTATTCACGAATATAAAAAATAGTTTCAAATATAAACAATTTCGTCATTGGAAAGTCAGATACTTAATCAAAATTGTGATAAATCTTTGTTATCAGATCTTTTCGTAAATTGTGCCAAGTTCGAGTTTAAAGTGTATTGCACTTTGGACTCGTAAATTAATATTGTTTTTAAACAGTCACACTTGGTAAGCGATACTCACTTTGCGCGACAAATTCGGAAATTTCATATATCGAAATCGCGGTTATTGTAACGCGGACGACACTCGTTCTGTTAAAAAGCTAATCGATTTACATAACGTGATAACAAATTTGGGCCGGTCATACGACGTCTGTTTATTAGACACACCTATCAGAATGAACCGTCAAATGCGAATTAAAAAAAAACATAAATAAAAGTTAAACAATTTTTTGCCATATCGCATTAACCAATCTTAATTAATAAATAATTGCCTTCGTGTTCATTATGTCTTAAAATAAGAATCATAGTTAGATATATTATTCCTTTGAATTGTACTTAAATAAGACCGAAATCCCGCATTAATTGTGACCACACAGATAACTGATGTGTCGAGTACGCCAGCACTGTTTGTGTACGCCATTTGTTTATATAATATTTTCGAAACGACTAAAATAATTGAATTACAATCTTTGTTCAGGTCGGATATGGCTATACCAGGATCTCACAACGCAACCTGCTTTTCAGTACCTCGCTTGGGTGTCTCTGCCTGTGTGCTTGATCCTGTTTAGTGCAGGATTCGTTCAAATGGTGGCGCCACAGAGCATCGGTTCCGGGATCCCTGAAATGAAAACCATCCTTCGCGGTGTGGCATTGAAGGAGTACCTTACCTTTCGCACTTTGGTAGCCAAAGTAGTGGGCCTCACTGCCACCCTGGGGTCCGGATTGCCTCTCGGCAAAGAGGGACCGTTCGTCCACATTGCTAGCATAGTTGCAACCCTCCTGTCCAAACTCGTTACAAGTTTCCAAGGTATATACGAAAACGAGAGCAGGAATTGCGAGATGTTGGCTGCGGCATGCGCGGTTGGGGTTGCGTCCTGTTTTGCGGCGCCAATTGGTGGCGTTTTATTTAGCATAGAGGTCACAACGGTGTACTTCCCGGTCAGAAATTACTGGCGAGGATTTTTCGCGGCTGTATGCGGGGCAACCATGTTCAGGCTGCTGGCAATATGGTTCCAAAGCGAAGAGACCATCACGGCGATGTTCGCCACAAATTTCACCATGGACTTCCCCTTTGATCCCCAAGAGCTCATTATCTTCGCAATGATCGGAGCCGCGTGCGGAGCGCTTGGGGCTTCTTATGTTTGGTTGCACCGGCAATACGTTATGTTCATGAGAAAGAATAAGAGCATGAACAAATTCCTTCAAAAAAAGTAAGTTAATCGTTCAAGGATTAGATTAAACTCGTATCAGCTGCAAGTCGATCAATCAATTTGATTATTAAAAATAGTAAGACGTGGAATAAATAATTTGCAAAGATTCTATATCAATATCATGGATTAACCTTATGTCGATGTGTTTTTATTTTCTAGTCGATTCCTTTACCCCGGAATTGTATCCCTGATATGCTCTTCGGCATCCTTCCCATTAGGGTTGGGTCAGTTTATGGCCGGTGATTTGAACACGCATGATCAAATGCATGGGCTGTTTACGAATTTTTCGTGGACCAAAGACGATTTATCAGTAGAGGAGATAAACGTCGTTAAACACTGGTCTACTAATAATTCAAACGTGTTTATAGGACTCCTGGGCTTTGTTGGATATACAGTGAGTATATTGAAAAGTTGTTATTTCAAAGGTGATAGAATCTAGAGGAGTTTCTAATGGTTTATTCATCCTTTACAGTTTGTGTTCTCTATTATAAGTTCAACTGTACCTGTGCCATCTGGAATATTCATACCCGTCTTCAAAATTGGTGCTGCCTTAGGAAGATGCGTTGGTGAAGCCATGGCCTTGTGGTTCCCATATGGGGTTCGCTATGGAACCACTTTAGCACCAATTATTCCAGGTTCTTATTATTCTTACTCGATCAAACGTTACATTTAATGGTGAAAAATATTTAAATTCTAACCAATTGTAATTATTTACAGGAGGTTACGCTACAGTTGGCGCAGCTGCATTTTCTGGAGCGGTGACCCACACCATTTCAGTAAGCGTGATTATTTTCGAGATGACTGGACAAATCACACACATAGTGCCTATAATGATTGCCATTTTAATTAGTAACGCAGTAGCTTCTCTTCTCCAACCCAGTATATACGACAGCATTATTCTCATCAGAGAATTACCTTATCTTCCTGATTTATTACCATCCAGTTCAGGTAAATCATATGATCTTATTTTAATTAATACACATGATATAATACATATATAATAACAGAATTTACACAATTTGTTATGTAATTATCATTTAGTTTCCTTCAGATGTATAAATGTGTTTAGTCTTCCTTAATGGAAGTTGGTAAGAAAATTCAGTTCGCAAAATAAATTGCTTGGAATAGCACTGTCTCCGTTATAACGACGATTTTAATTTGACTTGCCGTTTTCAGCAATGTACAACGTCTACGTGGAGGACTTCATGAAGCGGAACATACAATACATTTGGCACGGCATATCTTACGCAGAATTGAAAGATATACTCAAGATGCATAAGAAGCTGAGAGGGTTCCCCTTGGTCGACAGTCCTGGTTCCATGATTCTTTTGGGATCTGTGCAGAGAATGGAATTAATCAAATTAATAGATAAACACGTAGGTCGAGAGAGGAGACAACAGGTAATTGTTTCTCCGCTAATCTCTCTTTTTCAATTTTCTTTTTATTTTATTTATAACCGTAACAGATTACGTAACCGAATGAATTTAAAGGTGAATTTAGTTAATTTATGTATGGAAATCTTATTCTTCTCGATTGTTACGTAACTAGGTGGCTCAAATGCGACACAAAGAAGCCGAAGATAAAGCAAAACAAGAACGGGAGAAAATGTTGCGGGAAGAACGAGCGCGAAGGCCGTCGCGATTCGAAGTTATTCCCGCACCAGATATCCTCAAATATCAGAGGCAAAGTGCGACCGATCTAACGACGACGGGGAATAGCGAATCTTCCGAACACGTTAGTGTCAGAGAACGCCGGTGTTCCAACTAGTGGAACATCGAATGCTTCTGCATGACGTGCCGTCAGTCCGTTGTTTGTGTTTCACTAACGCTTGTTAGTTGTAATAGTCGTGGCTTATTACTTTGATAGAAAATCATGTTGGAAATTACATTTGCGTACAAATTGCAGAGTTATGCTTCATTCACGAGCATCGCTGTATGATTCATAATGCCACTAATCATTTAACGTATTTTTTATTTATAACTTTTTGTTATTTTCTTCATTTAATTCAATTTAACCTAAATACGCTGCATTTATGAGCAAATATTGCGACATTTTTCTAACAGAGTAGTTGCTTCCTAACAAAATTAATAGTTACAAGAATAACAAAGTTACGGTTAGCGATAATTTTTTGGTTGAAAATGGATTTGATATATGTATTCTCTTTCCATACAGGAACAGCAGATATACCATACTCCTATGTTTGGCACGCAGCCCAAGAAGTCTATTTTGAAGAAGACTAATTCATTTACATTAAAAGGCCTTAGTCCTCTGG
>JABFQC010004608.1:0-12484 GCA_022817085.1 Psilanteris sp. ZL-2020
CCAAAGAATCGGGCCATCATTGGCACGATTGTTATGACAATTATTGTGAATCCATCTTTTTCAAGTCGTAAGCCAATGATTGGGCCATGCATGGCATATGATCGGGTCGACTATGTAATGCAAAATTGCGTTTGTCTCGGTTTGCCGTTCGTTAAACATCATTGGGCCATGCATAATTGGCGTTTCATCCCGACGGTTTACCGATGATGATCTGATGGTTGCCGTGCATGGGCCATGCATGGCCCGATCGTTTTTTTCTACATGGGTGGAAATTTCTCAAGTAACTCGCGAGTTACTAGAAATTTTATATACAAATTCTCTAGTAACTCACGAGATACTATACAAATATCTGCTAGGGTACGAATGCGAAAATTGTAATTATTTTTTCTATACGTTCTAGTAACACGTTCGAAAAAAGGAAGACATTTTTCACAGTGTATAATATATAGGGAGAAAACTGATATATAATTTTGAAATAAAATATATACCAAGAACAGAAATTATAATCCAAACGAAGTAAGCAATTTTTTACTAAAAGCCGAAACGCTGTTCAATTATAAGCGTAACAAACGGAATTGTTTAATCAATATCGCGCGCTGTTTTTGGTAATTCGCAATTGAAGATAAAAAAAAAGTGGTTCAAAACGGTAGCTCCTCCCAGACTCGTCTTTGCCCTCCCACCGATATTTTTTCCTTTTATTTGGACAATTTCTTTTTTTGTCTACTCTTCTTCCTTTTATCCGTTTTTATTCTTCCAGCGATAACTGTTGGAGTAAAACGAGTGAGATATGAGGCAGCATGGCCGCGCGCGGATGCATCGATCGCGCTGTAAACAAAGCCAGAACCACGCCGGCAAAAATCGGGATCGTCGTTTCGACCAGTCGATGGACTTTTATCTCAACAATATCGTGATTAATATTAATGTCAAATTGACGTTGGCGATGCAGAACTTGAATGATGGCTTTATTCAGATTTCGAGTCTAATAAGCATATATTTGGGTGCGACGCAGTTTTTTGCGGACGCGCGGGGCACGGTTTCGAAGGTGAAACACAGATCTGTATCTAGTTAGTTTTGTTTGCGCCCGCGAGGTCGGCCGTTGTGCGAATGACAGAAAAGGACAGATGCTTGACGGAACGAGAAATAGTGGTCGGGTTGATTGTCGAGTGGGCGTTAACGTTGCAGTTAACGACGCTTTCGCGTTGCTACAGATATTTTTCGAGGCCCTTTATGCCGCACAATGATATTCCGATTGCGCCTTTGCTAAGTGTTTTTAACAACTTTTCCGAAGTACGCGTAACACCGGTTGGCGCAGGGGCGAAGGTTGGACGTCGAATTAAGGTATACATTAACGTTGGAATGACGTTAATTGGATCCGGATGCGGACATTTGTGTATTACTCTGTATTATATATGCAGATACAAATTATGGTTTGTCAATAATTGCAGGACAATAACAAAAGTGGCGTTAAAATTTAACGAATGTCTACGTTTTACTGTAAAATTCAGTAATTTTAAAGATGCCACTTTTGTCGTGTGCCGTAATTAATGCGGTAAACTATAACGTTTATGTGAATTTTCGTCGAACGTACACAAAAAAGCGCCATCATATTACGTTTTTAATCGTAACAGTTACGATTTTACCGTTCCTGTTCGTACAATTTACGAAATGTAAAAAAGATGATTTGGTTTCGAGACTTTCGCAAAGATCAAAGTAAATTGAATAAACAGCGGAGCGCGCGACAATAAACGCGGTAAAAAAAGTAGAAAATCAAAGTCGACCCTAATGGCACGGCAAATACCCAGATCGTTGCAAAGTATGATTCAATTTATTATTTGTCGACGCCGAAAGGGAGTTGATACAAGGGTTGTTTTGGCTCATTGGCCTGCAACAAGATCAGACGCGACCCTAATAGCAAATTCATTTTTCGTTTATTGGATTCCACTTCGTGCCAAGATCGCGGGCCGGATGAAATCAAATACGTCGGAGAGTCAATGAGACCCTTTATAAGATTTCACGCTCTCGTATTCCGAAAGAACGAGCGAAGTGTAGATATATATATATATATATATATATACATATATGCATACATATCTTCTCAAATTTGTCAGAGCAATTATACCAACACTCGGCGAAGTAGATAAAAAAATTCGGAGTAACAAACCGAATATTCGCGATCGTTGTTGTTATAATTATATATATATTGTTTCTCGTAAACGCGGAGCAGGAATTTTGACGCTGCTTTGATATTCATAGACTGCGAGAAGCGTGGCGGAGTCGAGCGACTGAATCGAAAATTAATTAAAAGCCAAAACGTGCGCGGACCCTCGGTGGATTTATTTTAGGGACCGTGGGACGAGAGCACGTGGCACCTCGAGAGCCCATCAGTTGCGAAAACATTCGGCTAACTTTACACTTACGCCGAGCGACCGAATCAATTAAACCGACTCGCCCGCGTGAATATAAATTGACGAAAGTCTCGGATGCGGAATTCGGCTGGCGCGCAGTTAAGATTACATTCAATGAAGCGAATCGCTTGATCTCAGACACTCAAATCGTATAATAATAATAATATCCGGTTCGCGGCGTAATCGGATGAGTGTTGTATTACGGACACGGCCGGTGGAGTAAATAATTTGTTTCATTCAAGAATACATCGCGTTCGCGCGGCAAAAGTGCGTAATCTAATTGCGACATTATGCTCGAGGTCCGACTCGAGCGTTGAAACAAAAAATTTCCCTTTTTTACGTACGCCCGCGTTCGAATTACAACAAACAAAGTCACAAAGTTACGCGGGAACTATCGTTTGTTCGTGATTGTTTTATTGCCGCGAGTTTGTTGGTTTTGACGGACCGAGCGTTTTCACGGCTGAGTGAAAATCGCGGTTTCGGTGTTGCCAAAGCAAACACTCGAAGAACTAGGGTTTGCGCTGCAATTAGACCCCGAATCGGGTTACGATGGCTTCGCTCGGTCGCCTCTGTGATCTTCGGCTGCTCGCCCACGCGTGGTTCATGCGAGACACGCGTCCGCCCGGCTTTTCGCTACTGCACTTCGCGGTCGTCGAGGACCCGCGCGCACGTGACCCGACACGTGCCGCCTTCAACTTGATACCCAATTGAGTGATTGACGATCCACCGAATCCGACAGGTCTACATGCCGATTGGCTCCATTTGTTTCTCGGTAATATGAGAAATCATGTTGCTAATTTGATTTCTATGAATGCGCCGTTTGGACTCGAATTCGGATCGAGTTACCGCCGAAATTGCGATTTGTATTAATAGCGAATCTATATGACCGCGCGCGTGGTGGTGTCAAGAATAAAGAATAAAAAAAAACAAGGACAACAAATTGAGTGGGGCCGAATGCGCTGAATAAGTAAAACGCCGGCGAACGAATTGTTTGTTTTGCGTTGCAATCGAAGTTGCAAAGAGAGTCGGGGCTTAAAAGAGGCATTGAAAGCATTTTCAAGAGAGACGCGTATAACTTGGTCGTGAGAACCCTATCAGTTGGAAGTCTTTTTACTCGAGGTACGATTTGTTGTCGCACAGAAACTGACGGTCCACTTAACTCGGTGCGTTAAGCACAACACTGGATTCGAAGCGTGTAAGGCAACTATTTTGTTTGATAATATACCGCCGAGCGTGACAACGTCGCGAAACGAAGAGAAATATGAAAACGATATAACGCGCTGGAAGAAAAGGGTACGTGGTTCGATCGACAGAAACAACGATACAATGAACGGTACTTTTTTGTCGGAAATTCGAATCGCGATCGCATACCGATCTCCAGTCCGACGCGTCTCGGCCGAATTTTTCTCGGCGTCTTTGTTTCAAAAACTACGCGCGCGGAATATGCCTACGCCAGACACGGTAGACCGGACGTAGTCAAAAACCTAACGGACAGATCTGTTTCCATGGAAACCCATCTATATCTGCGCCGTTTGGTCCCGCTGCCTGCTGCCACCCTGATAAGCGGCTTACTCTCATGGTCTCTACTCTTCTCCGTTGTCGGAGAGTGAGCAAAACACAGAGACCTCTGCTTCGTCCCTCAATTTGCCCCTTCCGTTCTCCGCTGACGAATCTTTTTCTACCTATCTCCTTTCGTTACTTCGCAATGAAATACCGGGATCTATCAAATGAAGAGGACCTCACAATGCTTTTTTCGTGCCGCAAAAGAAAAACTTTCAAAGAATCCTTTCCAACACCAACGACACGACCGCAAAAATGTACGCGCTCAATTACCGGCGCGCATCAAAAAGGTTTTCCACGGCGCCATTCAGGCGTGGATCGGCTGTCACTTATTTGCTCGTTTATTTTTATTTTTCTGTGAAAACACTCATCGACTTGTCAACTCACCGACTGTGGGTTGACAGGTCTCGGCGTCCATAATTTTCGGTTATTTTGATTGTGATCGTTAATCCGATCGACATTCGTCTTTGTTTCTCGTTAGAAAGATCGGCGCGACGAACGGAACTCGGATGATTAATAATACTGATCGAGTCGACGGAATCGATTCAACTACCATACGTACGACGTGACCGAAGACTCAGCGGGGGAGCTACCGAGGTTAATATCTTCATCTGGAATATAGACGGATAACAAATTTATGACGCTATAGGCCATTTAGTGCGTAATGGGTAATCATTAATGAAGTGATGAATGATGAAAACTTTACTGATATATGTTCACGTGTATCGTAATAATATATGTATTGCAAATTGAATAACAATAATTGATCAATTTTAATGATTACGTCAGTGAAACGGTAAAACAGATTTTAGCAATTTTAGATCGAATTTTTAATTTGTTGTTTAATTTAACACGGTTAATTAGTTTTTGTATCAGTTGAAATGTAGTTATTTTATATATTATTTATTATGACGTGTTTATAGATATGGAATAGAATGGAAGAGTTGTAACGAAATTTGAATTGTTCCAGGTTTACTTTGATTCTAAATACATAAATTGTCGATTTTGCATTGAAAATTTGCATTTTAAACTACAACAGGTGATGGTGAATTGAAAAAATGCATCACGCCTTAACCACATGCGGAATGAATGCTTAAAGTTGAGAAGCCCCAATGTAGCAGTACACCACTGTAAGGCTTCGGTTGATGCATCGATTTTCATGACAATCAATAAAATCTTACAATAAATGAAGAAGTTTCTTTTATTATTTATCGTAAGTAATTCTTTTTGCAATGTTATACCATATTACTTTGTTTGTTAAACCAGGAATTTGTTGTACAAATATGATACGCAATTGTTTTGTTCAAAATTAACTTATTAAAGATCAAAATAAATAAGTGTAAAATTGTGTAAAAAAGAGATTAATTTATAATCCAGTTGAAAAAATAACATATATTTTACGTAAATGGTTAAATCATAAACAGAATTTTGGTTTAAAGTTAATTTTATACAAGGATATGATTTTAAACAAGATTAAAAAATTTCACGCTTAAAAGAGTTTAATGGCGTATAAAGTATGGGATATGCGTATTTATTCTGTGTTCATAATAGAATTCGGGTTCAATATAAAATTCATAAATAAGAAGAAATATAGAATATATACTATACATGGTTTCAAACAAAATTATATAGAATAGTAATATTTGAAATTATAAAGTAAACTCCAACTATTTATTAAGATTTGGATAGTTAAAATATACGCTATTAACAATAATCGCGCAAGCGTACTTAGTTTCTAGTTTATTAATTAATTTACATAAATATAAATAAAAATAAAACAAATTAAATATTATGAATTAACAGAATTATGTAATTTTTAATATTATTTAATGCTACAAATATCAAGCTGCACTTCTACATGCAATGTTTATAAATATAGGGTGAGATAAATTGGAAAATGTTATAAACATTTACATACAAACGTTTTAAGAACGTATAAAATCTTCCACAATTAATCTACCCTCGTTTTAGTCGTTTGAAAATGTTTGTTAAAAGGTAAAGAACCTTTTCCGATAAAAACCAGAAGATCGAAGTAGTAAGTTCGAAAATGACTTTGTCTTATACATTCTAATTCCTTCCAGATGCCATACTTATGAATTGTGCTTGCGTCGAATGACGAACTTATGGCGTTTGAAGAACACCATTCAAGTTGTTGTTGTTTTATAAGCGATAAACAAACCGCATCTTCATATCCCAATCGCTTAAGAATACTTTAAAAACATTACGGTACTGGTTCGGATCAAATTTTCAGGTAATGTCAGGTAATTGTTCAGGCCATAATTGTGCGGTCATGTTTCGGATTTCGGAAACATTGTTTATGAATGATTCTACTTCTGTGCATTTGTATAATGCACGTTACTCACACGGACGTTAACAGAACGAGGTATTCCACCTGCGTTTTGAATCACCAATTCGCAAGCGCTCGATTTTCGGAAAAGTCTATTCGAAACCGGCAGTTATTCGTTTATCGCTTATAAAAGACAAAATTCATTCGTTCAGAGTTACTTCTTTAAACTATCATTTTAATCTTTTAATTACAAGCAAGGGATAAGACGTAAATATTGCTC
Source organism: Psilanteris sp. ZL-2020 (assembly GCA_022817085.1). Taxonomy (NCBI): domain Eukaryota; kingdom Metazoa; phylum Arthropoda; class Insecta; order Hymenoptera; family Scelionidae; genus Psilanteris; species Psilanteris sp. ZL-2020. The sequence goes on from JABFQC010004608.1 coordinate 6,533, forward strand.
GACGAATAATTGTTGTTAATAGTTTTATGCGCATATTGTTTGAAATAGAAAAAAATATAACGGATTGTGCAAGGTGTGCAAGGTTTTCGTAATTAATTTCATACGTGATAAACTTTTGCATAATTTAATTTTGTTGATTCTAACATTTTTGCATCCGAATGGCTTTTAGCACATGATAATTAGGATAGGTACTTACTTTGAGGATACGAGGTTAATGCGTGTGGTTCTAAAGACATCCCACCATGGTGTGAAGCTCCAATCGCGAAGTGTGGTGCGATGACTCCGTGTGGACCACCGTGGTGTGCATTAGGGTGCGAAGGGACCGCCATATGATGTCCGTATTGATGGTTTGGTGCTTGCGTGCAAGCACCACCCTTCAAGTATCCCGCCATGCTCGGTCTGCTTAGATCCTGGATAATATACTGATACGAGTCTTCGAGCAGAACTTCGGTGTTTTCGTTCGAATAAACCCGTGGCCGATTAAAGTAATGCAGCTAAAAAAATTAAAACAAATTAGTAAAATAATGATTAAACATTGATTAATTATAAATTTATTTGAAATATAAAGTATACGTCGCAGACTATTATAGTTACGGATTCAATATGCAATGGGAATGAATGCTTTAAATTTTAATTTTAATCTTTTCAATTTATCAGAAAAATATATTCAACTTACAATGATTATTTTAAATGTAATAAAAGTAATTATTATGATACAAAGTAGTATTATGTATTAAAAATGAATATTGATCAGATTAATTATTATGGTAATCCACGTCTTAAAGTTTTAATTATATGATAACGATTAATAATATATTTATTGAACAAATGATGAAGTTTATTGAATAATTAGTTTGGGCTTTAATGCCAATCTATAAACTATTTATCAACGAAATTATAAAAACTATAAAATATTGTTAAGGCGACGCATTTAAAAACGTGACGCGCGTCAAATGACCCTCTTGCCGGACGTGTTTTTACAAAGATAGAATTAGCATTCTTTTTGAATAGCGAGGTAGGCCTCGACAATTGTCATATATACGTAAAGAAAGATCCAATTCTTTGTAGCGGAGGAAAAAAATTCCGGAAAATTTCATGTCCAACTATGCCTATCTCATTTTTCTTTCTTGTCTTTCTATAAAATCTCATATAAAAACGATATGTTTGTGTGTCAAATTCGTATTTTTTTTTATATGCCTAGATATAATCTCATAATGTTGTAAACATTTTTTGAATGTCGATATTTAATGCAAATTTATAAATAAAAATAATCTGCATTAATAATAAAATATCATTAAAGAAAAACTAGGGTTGTATATTAGACAAACCATATTTAAACTATTATATGAATTGTAGTTTTTAATTTATTTTAAGTAGTATTGTTAATTAGAACTGCAACAAAGAGAAAAAATATCATATTTACTCATTTTTTGTTACAATATAATAACAACTGGAGAAAAAAAATTATCTTTCTTTAAGTATAATTTGAATGATTTTAATACATGGAACGTACTAGATAGATTAAAAATTACTATTGCGATTTTAAAAAATAAATATACTAAATAAAATAAAAATTATTAAAATTATATAAAATAGTAAATATTCAAATCATTTTAATGTTACAATTGGAAATATGATTCTATATAAAGTATTCCGTTATAAGTCTCTTCCTCCCCCCCCTCTCTCTCTCTCTCTCCCTCACTCTGTTGCAATATATCATAAATGTGCTTTGGATATGCATGTAGCACATCGTGGAATATATTTATGATATAGATTTTTTTATTATTTGAATAAAAAATTCTAAATATTATTTAATTTAATTATACATAATAAATAAATTATACTCAATTTTATACTGTTATTTATATACATATAAATATATATGTAATATAATATACTAAGAATACAAATTTTATTTACTGATAAAAAAAATAGTTGGATGAAAGTTTTTAATTTAAGCAAAGACTAATTACGTACGTCGAAATCTGTTGAATAATGTAATCCACATATAATTTCACACTATTGTAAACAAAATTCCAATGTGTCACTATATTATTAACTTCACAAATTATAATCCAATGGAACTGCATGAAACTACTGTACACGGCGCGATCACCACGTTTGAATTCGAACAATCTTTAACACTGACTGAAAACTTAGTTTACCATAGACCTCACATTTTAGAAGATCTCTTACTTATGGTCTTAGGAAGGGGAATGTTATGAAGAACCTAAGCAGACCAATCTCTTTCAAATTCGAGCAGTATTCACAGAAGTCATGTCCATTTGTTATTTTTAAATATTTTTTTGAAGCAATATAGCGACAAACGTTACACTGAGAGAAATTTGTTAGTAAAAATTAGCATGAATAATGGTAATTGAGCATTACGACTGAAAAATGATAATATTTAACATGTTTTGTGTTAAAATTTTGGATAAAATGTGTTAAAAATGTTACATATAACACAAAAAGTGTTAAAAAATCGCACAAAAAATGTTAAAAATTATCATTTTTCAGTCGTAATGCTCAATTACCATTATTCATGCTAATTTTTACTATCAAATTTCTCTCAGTGTACTATCACCAGAATTTCTTAAATGCAAATTGTAAATCCTATATAACAATATATATAAAAATTATTATATCTTTTATCAGTGCGACATAAATAGAAAAACCGAAGTTCAAGAAATTTATATACGGGTCAAAATTCGCGCGATATTGATTAGCATTCATGGCCTTCAATTTGGTCCAAAATTGCACCAATGAATGGTTAAACTTGGCGTAAGCTTTCGTGAAACTTGTAAACTAAATAATGTTTAATTCAACGGCCATAATTTGCGAGCAATACCCAAAGATTGGTTGTAGTTTGATACAAATATAAGCCTAGTTTTTCATCTAATTAAATTATTTTAGAATAATGACAATTAATTAATAAATTAAAATTTTTAACGAAACATATTTAAATATTCAGAAATATTTGTTATGTAAAAACAAATGCCTCACAAATACCAAACCTAATTCTTGGTACAATAGTAATGTTTATCTTAAGATAGATAATAGTATCAAAGGTTCATATAACTAAGGTTAAGCAACGTCGCAGGTAGTCTTTAATTGAATATGTCCTTTACGGAAAATTTCAAAAGTACAGAATTTTTCCGTAAGAGGCGAACTATTTTTAAAAGTATATATTTTTGTCACACATATTAATATACATACATATCTATGTATTAATTAATTATTGTTATTAATAAATGTAGATTGTTGAAATAATTATTATTTGTTTTGGAAAGTATATAAATCACCATCAATATTTGTTAATATATTATATTATATTTAATTCAAAAAATATATTGTATATAATTTTGTAGATATTTATGTTATAAATAATAATTATCCATAATTATATATTAGGAATAATATTGTTCAGGCGGATCTAAAGGCAATATTTTCCAATATTTTATTAGAATCGATTGTACTCAGTCATTGTTTTTTTGCAAGCATTGTTAAAAAGTATAGTTAAATTAATTAAAACTAACAAACATTTTGTATAAACATTCTTTTACGGCACAAAAATGATTATTAATGTTATTAAACATATTTTGCAAAATATAAATTAACATAAAATATTTATTAACAAATATATATATATATACTGATAGGGCTTATACTCATTGATAAATGATGAATAATAAATAAATAAATATGCAAAAATGTTTTAATTGCGAAAAATTGTAAGAAACATTTGTTTTGGAATACTGTAAAACTTTTCAAAAAATATACAATAAAAATTTTTATAATATTTTTTGTTGGACACTCGGTCTATAATTTATTGGTTAATACTCAAAACCACATTGTAATTAAAATAAAAAATCACTAGAAAATATATATTTCAGTTGGTATAACTGTTTCTCGGGACTGTTTCTCTAAAAAGGCGCGTGAAATAAAGAAATTTAACTATGTAAAAGTACGCTGTCGGCTAATTTTTACTATTTTCTTTATAACTATTATGTATTATTATAAATTAATAATAATTTTACATTCTATACGAAATAAATTGTTTAAAGATTGTAAAATCCTTACATTAAGTTTACTTTTCCATATAAATTGTACATCCGTGTCACGTTTTTTAAGTTATAGAATTGTATACGTGTATTTTATTATTCTAGAACATTCTAATAGTCTTCTAAATTATCAATTTTATAATAATTACATTTTTTCAAAAATATTCTAAATTTTATTTCAAATAATGCCTATATATTATATATAGATTTAAAATTTATATAATACGTGGATTGAACTAAATCAATTCCATCACATTCGCACTTTTCCTGTTAAAATATAGTAAAATTAATCTTCACGCGGATAAAGATAAATTATTACATAAATATTAATTATAAAATTACTAAATATAAACAGTAAACTGAAAATATAAATAGATTTATTGTAAATTTTAGAAATTTTTTAACTGACCACGTGTTTAGTGTTTTTTGTATTTAATAATTTTTTATAATCAAATGGTATAATATTAAGTAAAAGTTTATCCACAAATATAAAATTATCATTGCATATAATAAAGCTGAATTAAAACTACTGAAATGAACAAAGAATTTTTGCAACCATGGAGTCATTTATACCAAAGAAAGTAGATATTTCTTTGTGAAGTAAAATAACTTTAAATTAAACACGTGTTGTTTTTAAATTATTTTTACATAACTAAATGATCATAATTTAAATTTATTAATGTAACTTAATTTATGCGAAATTAATATATAAATTTCGCACAAATAATTAGTTATGCGTATCAAGTTCTGTTAAAAATTATTGAAATTCATAAGTCAAATTTATACACGTTGAAAAGTTAACTCTTGAAGGAAACTATTTTAATTGAAAGTCTTTGTTTTTCTGTAAAGTAATTTTTAACTGACCACGTTTAGTTTTTTTGTATTTAATAATAATAATTATTTAGAATTAAATAATAACATTTATTCAAAATTTGTCCACGTGCACAAATTTTATTTTTGTACTTTGATGATGAACAATTTACAAACATAGTTTTACTAAAAAGCAGATATTTTCAGTTCAAAACTGTAGCATAACTTTTAACTGAATAAGTGTGTTTAAATTTAAATTATTTTTGCACTACTTAATAATAATTCTTACGGAAAATTTATTAAAAGAAACAAAATTTTAATTTCACATATCGAGATCTGTTAAAAGTTATTAAAATAAAAAAAAATGTACTAACGCTGAGCAATTCTACACCAATACAACTGTAAACATTTATAATTTTTCACTGATCACTGTTTAGTTATTGTGAATTTTATAATTATTTATAAATAAATAGTTATATTTATGCAAAATTATATTCCCGGATCCAAATTTAAGTTTCCTAAATTGGGCTGTGCTATTGTGACTTGCGAAAATGTTTCTATTTTTGAATATACAAATTCTATGTGTTTTTCTAATATAAAACATTAAAGAAAAGGTTGAAAATGTATATATAATTAATAATTAAGTACACTTACAAATTCTAAGATCCATGCATTGATTACGGATTCAGGAATAATTTGTCTTCGATTTGATGACCGTTGCTTCTTTGATCGTGGTTTCTGAGATACTTCTCGTTTCTTTGCCATCTTAACACTTTGCAATAAACGTTAACAACGACTGAATTCAACTGAGTAGACTAAACTCGACTGTTCACTAAGGAAGTTCGGAGTATTATGATTGAAAACTAAAAAAATGTGCCTTAAATATACCGAGAGCGTTGTTATTTTGTCAAATGAATTCACCGCTGATTGGTCGACGTAACTTATTCAATTTGTCCAGCAGTTTTATTGTTTTCCGTTGTTACTTATCACGAATACCTACTATGACACGGTTAAAAACTTTCTAAAATTGATCTACCTTTAGATGAGATAATTATTATTTAAAATATGTTATTTCAAATAC
>JABFQC010004609.1:0-12484 GCA_022817085.1 Psilanteris sp. ZL-2020
TATATGTAATAACAATTATTATTTCCATTTACATATTATACACAAAGTGATAAATATTATCAAATATGTGGTTGCGCCTATTCAAAAATATATTTCATAACAGTTATTAAACCTTTTTTTCAGTGTAATTAAGTAATTAAATTATTAATATTTTCAAACTAAAATTATCATATTAAATACTATATGTTCATTTAAATAACAAAAAGTGTTTTGTACAATAATAATAATTAATAGTAATCAAATTTGTGAGTTATTCTTTATTAAAAATATTCATTTTTAACATTTACTAATTTATTATGATTTATATTAGCCAAGAAATTTTATTATTTTCAATATTATAAGAGCTCTGAATGTTTTAAAACTTATAATTATTTTGCTAAAATGTGCGGACACTATGCAAAGCAAAATTTGATCAAAGTTCGATCAAAGTGTGTTCTGAAGGACGTTTCATTTCTGTAAGGGATTGCGCTGTTAAATATTAAAAAAAAACATAATTTTCAAATTATATATAAGAAAATTCATTATACAGTAATTAAAAACACAAATCGTATATAAATAAATGTACAATACATCTTATATAATATAATAAATGTAATTATTAACGGAATGAATTATTTGCAAAAGGGCTAGCTGAAACGTCAATTTCAGCAAAAAATGAACATTTTCAATGGAGCCATTTTCGACTCTAAATTACTATAAATTAACTATTTCGAGTATTTTCATACTTATAATAAGTATACCTGTTCATGTGCTAAGATTGAACGATTTTGGAAGATTTTTATTTTTGGCCAAAATTGCCATTTTTTAAGGTATACATACCCCTTTCGTTTTTTTAAAAAAATGGCTAAAAATTAATTTTTCGCTATCGATCTCAGATGACTTTTCATGGAATCCTGGGTGGATTGTAAGGACCAAATACGCATTATTAACTGATTTAAATGAATTATTTGCAAATGGCATACAGAAACGACCATTTCAGGAAATAATGACCATTTTCAATGGAGTCATTTTCGACTCTATTGATTATAAATTATTATTACTATAAATTACTATAAATTAACTATTTCGAGTGTTTTCATACTTATAATAAATATTCCTTTTCATGTGCAAAGATTGAACGATTGTGGAAGATTTTCATTTTTTGAATTACTTATCCTTGATTTCTGATTGCGTTACAATGTCAAAACACATATTTCGAAGTGATATATACGATTTATTTTAAAATGGCACCCTGAAACGTGTATTTCGGGAAAAAATTCAAAATTTCAGTTTGGTCGTTTTCGACTTCAAAATGTCGTTAAATGCACTGTTTGTACAATAATGTTCATGCTATAATAATATGTGTAACTGTTGATATGGGAAGATTGAAGTAATTTGAAGCATTTTGAATTTTTGTCCAAAATTGCTAAATTTTTAATAACCCTTTCAATTTTTTCAAAAAAATGGCAAAAAAAACTATTTCGTAATCGACTTGAAATTATTTATTATTTCGGCATTAATTTTTTTAATTCACATTTTAAGGAAAGATTGTACGTGAAGAAATCTTTACTTTATCTTTACTTTATTTTTAATGCACTTTAATTTTTTACTTTAATTTTTTACTTTAATTTTATCATAATGCACTGTGATCAGAAGTTCTTATTTTTGTTATTTGATATGTTACCGAGATTATAAATTCCTGTTTAACCATATAGAGCCTTATTTTACCATTCTAAACATTGACACATGTTTCCATGTTAATCCTATTAGATGGCATTGTTTATATTCGTGTTTTTGCTCAATCCCGCTTATTCCGCTATTAGCGACATTTATCGGTAATAAGCTACGATTTCCACTGTACTGACTGCCGATAAATTTATCGTTAGTAAGCATATCGGTTGTTGTTAAGTATAAAGTTAAATAAATTATGGAATAACATATATTTCAATTACGGTTTATTGATTTGACTGATTTTTACATTCTCAAATCATTTTTATGAACATAGCTTCAATTATTGAAAATACTGTAATGTTAGTATTGTATGCTTACAATTGAAATTAATTTTACGACATAATATATTACAGAGAATATAGTTAAAAAAATGAGTAAAATATTATTTTCATTTTTCGTTTAATATTTATACAACTTTACAAGAATTTAGAAAATCAAAATACTTAAATTTCGTAAATATAGTTATATATGTAATTATATATTTTTTTTTATAAAATTCCCTGACTTACCAGGAAATATTATACCCAATTTAATTTACAGTTTATAGTATTACGATTTTTCGAAGGTTTAATTCTATTTGTTTACTAATGCGAATTTCAAAGTTTGGTTGTTTTTTTCCTAATGCGTTTCTACGATTTCATTTGCATCCTTTGAAATTCATATCGCTGAAACATTTTACTACATGTAATAGTTTCAAAGGGTTAAGTAACAGTAGCAAAACAAATATATCGCATTCAATTCAAGTAAAAAGTTGTATTTACAAACAAACGAAAAAATTGGTATCTTTTTTTTTATTATTATAAACATAACGGTTATCGTTATAAATCATGTTTTACTATTTAAAAGTAAAATTTTCAAAACGCTTTTCATTGATAAGGAATTAACGAATCATATATAAATTCGGTAAACTACAATTTTGAAAATTATTAACAGCTCTATTGACAAACAAAAATGGATCGAATTCGTATGTCCAAAAAATCGTTTTTCGTATAAGCTTCGGATAAAAAATTTATTATTTATGTCATTGCATATTCGTTCAACTAAATCACTCTTCTCAAACGTTAAACCGTGTTTCATTTAATTTCAAATAGATATTAAATTGTAAATAAAAGTATTAGAAAAATAGAAAATTCGTTGGAAATTCGAAATTACATTCGTATGAAATGAAATTTCATTGCATTCGTTATTCTTAGAATATGGGTTGTTGTTTATTTACTTTAAAGATTAAAGTATTCCAAGTGAAAAATGTCGTTAATAATTTCGCTCTAATCATGTAAAATTACATTAAGTATGCGAATTAAATATTGTCAATATTATTAACAAATAATTTAGTTTAAATAGAATTTAATACTAATATACGACTGGTTGATTTTGTTTGTTTATTAAACACCGGCGATACCTTTACACTTGCTGTAATATTATTATGGAAAAACATGAACATCATTTTTATTTGTCAATTGTTGCAATAAATTTAGAAATTTTTCTTAACGAAAATCCTTATATATATATATTTCATCGCGGTACTCATCTCAAGCTTAATCCATATATGGTGTTTATTATTAAATACAAAAGCAATGTCATAGACGAATCAATTGTTTGTAAACAATATAAAATATACCGTTTACGACATTGTTTCTTATAAGCAGTATTTCGAAACACAACGGTATCGATTTTTCACTAAAACCCATAAATAAAATAATTAAAAATTAAGATAGATTTATAACATTTTTCGCAAAATCAAAGTCGATAATATTCACGGAAGTTGTATAATAACAAATAAAATTCCATTCAGAAATATTGCACGTCGGGTAAAATAAATCCGCAAATTTCCCTATATAAGTTGAAAATATATATGGGCGCGTTAAAATTTGAAAATAATACTAAGGTTCTACAGTAAAATTCCCGAATGTTTGCGTTGTGCGTTTGCCTAGTTTATGCTGCGCTTTTACGGTAATACACTAAATAAAATATCGCGAGTGTACATCCAGCGTTTTCTTTATTTCAAATCAACATTTGTATTTCATTTTTCTCCGTACATAAACGTTACTTAGAATCGTCAAACATTATTGAATAATACGCCGTATCAGAGCCATGCTTCTTCGAAAAAGTTCCTAGAAAAATTATCGCCCAATTAATGTATTTCCAGTAAAATTTATTCGTTGTATATTTTTTTTATAATTTCTATGAAAAACAGAAAAACATTGTAATTTACGCCAGTCCGATCATACGCATAATAATTTTTTCCCTCGTTTTTGGACAGATTAAAATGAAATTACCAGATTTCAATTTGGCTACGTCCCTTCAAATTAGTCCCTTTGGACATTACTTCGCCGACCCTTCCGTCATTTTTGGAAAGCCCCTAGTGCCCGGCAGACGCCTTTTACAATCCACGAGAGATATCCTTCGCGTGGAAAAAAACACGATGCCAAATTTCGTACCTCGCAAACCGGCAAAATTGAACCTCAAGGGTCGACCTTTCCGGCGTTTCTGATCCATCGCGGTTTCCAGGAGGCGTTCTAAAATGGCGACTTTGAATTTAATGCACCGCGGTCTGAGGGGAATACTCCGAGGAGTATGACCAACCGAACTCAAATTAGGTAAGTTTGTACCCTTTCTTGCACAAAACACATTTATTCTATGCTCAAAGTGCAAACTTTCAGCCATTCTTCCTATTTTTCACGTAATGGCGCTCGTCGAGTTTGCTCAAATTACGCACAACGAGCGCGCCATTTATTTTAGTTCAATTATTCCAGTTTCAATTCTTCGTTTAAAAACCATTTTCTGCGTTCCAAAGTCGTTCAACTAAACCCGAGACAAAAGCCGCGGGTGCAGACACTTACGATTCCAATGTTTTCGTAAGAATTAGAGAAGGACGGTAAATAAATAAACACAAAATAAGCCATGTTGCGATGATTAAGTATATCGTTGGTTTGTTGACTCCGTGAGTTTATACTTTTCGCGTCCTGTTTTAATCTATTATTAATTTACAAGTAAATATTTTTGTTACGCAACTGTTAATTTTCACCGGCAATCTCGTTTGTTTATCTTTTAATTGCCACATTTTCGTCGCAAAATCAACGGTATTAATTATATAAAACAATATTAACGCATCGCTGTTAAGACTTGAAGTTATCTGTTGATGCGTTTCGTTCAAATTCAAGTACGATCGCTATGTAATCGAGACAGAAAATTAGGATTCGACGATAAATTGTTGTGAAAACAAAACAAAAAAAAAGTGCCGCGTCGAAAACGCGATTAACGAGAAGCGGTCTCCAGTTGTTTACAATTGTTTGTTTACGTTCGATCGTCGCCGAATTTGAAGGTCAATGGCGCGGCCAATTTCAAGTCGTCGGCGCTCGCTCTTCGCACCGCTCCGTGGGTTTAACAGTATCAATCTACGGATTGTCGAAGTGATTCGGGAGTCACGCGCGTCCGGACTATATAATTCTCTTGTTTATCAGAAAGGCACCCTCATAGTCCGGGCTCCGTGAGAAATCTGATACAAGCATGATGAAAGCAATTGATTCGAACTCGAGACCAATACAAATTTAATTTCGTTCGTTCCAATTTTATTGGCGTAGTTACATCCGTGCGTCCTCTCACGTCTTTTAATTATCCGAATAACAAAAGTGACTGTTGACTTTCGGGCTTGCATTTTACGTTTACGTATTATGTTTACAAAATCAACACGTTTTTTTAGCAAGTTTTAAAGGACAAAGGAAGGAATGTTGTTGTTTCGAGTCGATTGACTTTGAACGAATATCAACAAACAATGAAGAAAAGAGAAGAGGGATTATGAAAGTTGTAACGGAAAAAGATGGTCGGAGAAAAAAATTTGATTGTGGATTTTGGTTCGAAAATTTGAATGTCGCGTTGTCAGAACCAGTAATTAGTGGACAAAAACTAGTTATGTCCGTGAATTACTGTAAAAGCATTTTATCTTTGTATTTTTCTGAGTACCGAGATTCACCGTGGTTTTTTGAGGCAGATTTCACTAATCTTATCAAAATATCAAGATGGATTATATCTTGACTTAAGATTTCGTGTTATCGGAAAAGTAACGTTGTGTGCGTGTGTGTGAATATTTCGGTTCCAAGTATGCTCTATAAATACTGAAACAAAACGTGTAAAATAATACACACATTGTTTTATTTACGTCGACGATTAATAGAAACACATTATTGTTTAGTTTCGTAATTTCGTAATTTAATATAAGATAAAATTAACGGTTTTTCAACTCAAAGTATACCCACGGGTTACCCAATAAAACAAACCTTATCTCATGTGAAAGAAGTTTATTTTTTAACGTCGAATCAAGTTCCATATAATATGCAAAAAGTAATAATTCTTTTGTAGTTTTAATGTTAATTACATCTAAAAAAATTAAAAAAAAATTAAAAGAAATACCATAAATATTTCATAATACTACTATCGACGTGTAAAAATACTGTATAAACATTTAAAAATTGAAGTATTTTTTCGTGCAATGATAATAAATTATACAGAGTAAAAAAGTAGATAAAAACAAAAAAAACCATAAAGGAATCGATGTATATGATGTTATAATAATGTTACTCCTTGTTATTGGCTGCATTTTTCGGAATTAGCGAAATAAAGTTATTGTACCAAACGAATTTCATATTTAAGCGAAAACTGCGATGTTGAGTAACTTTTTCTGTTAAATTAGAATTCCGCTTTTGTACGCAATATCAGTATATATTATTTTGATATAAAATTAACACGGTCTCCTATAATGTTAAGGATCGCACGAGGAAAATGAAAAGAGATAATTAAAAAAAAAGATAATAAAAAGAAGTCGACGAAATAAAATTAGAACTGATCAAATGAAGACTAACAAATGAAAATGACGAATCGGAGGTAATGAAATGAAATTGATGAAATGGAGATGACAAATTAAAAAGATATCCAGAATATATAAAATAATAATTTCGAATGTTGAAGCCAGCTCGTGTACAAATGATTGAATATATATTGTGACTAGGCTACTGATTTGAGTTAAAAATAAAACGCAAGGTGAAAACTAAGTTCGAAAATGAGACCGTTATTTTTGTATAGATATAAGAAAATGTACTAAATGGTCTGTAGAATGCACATTGAATATGTATTTTGAAAAAAACTAAAATGCATACGGAATAGTGTCATTTTGTTCTCGCAAGCTTCGGAAAAAAATAAAAAATTGAAAAATAAGGAAATGAAAAGAAAATAACGAATGTCGAGTGCTGTCGGTGATAAAATAAAGAACATTATTCGTGAATTATTAATTAAATGTTATATTGATTGTCACATAATCTTTTAATGGTTTTTATTTCATATTGCACTATTGATTTTGTCATTAACAAATTATAAATTACAATTACACTTTAATCTCGCGTTGAACTGGAGAAAAGAAAACCGAATAAAATTGCCATCGCTGTGTAAAAAATAACAAAAGTATTGATTTTTTTTAAATATACATTTCTTACAAATGCCTTTCAAGGTGTTTTTAACGGCATCTGATTTGCAAAAGTACGCAAGACACATAAGAAATGATCCTGCTGATTTATGGCTACTGTTTGAAAAGAAAAATCAAAATAATAAATCAACTAACAACGTAACGCAACAAATAACAAAAACAAACAACCCAATCGCGACATTAACGGCATAAAACACCATCAAAGCGTAAACAATCGACAAAAAGTATTCGTTAAAATGCTCGTCAATTGTTGTTCCAACCGCAGTTATTTCTCATAACTAATACAAAATAAACACAAAAAACGAAAAAACGTACCGTCAAGATAAAACCCAAACGAGCTAATTAAAGGAAACGCAAACCACAAAACATCGATGCCAGCAGAGGAAAAGTGCTAATGCAGTTAACAAGAAAGCAAGAAGAAAATACGCAAGAAAGTTCAAAAGGGAAAAAAATCCAACAAAAAAAAAAGAAAAAAAAGCCGCGAAACAAGCGCAACTCCACGATGCGACGCGTCCGCAAGCTCGCGGAGCTTTGCGTCGCGTTGGCCGTTCGGCGGCGCGAGTGATGCTTCGCGAACCTCGTCGGTTGGCCGGGAGCAGTGGTTCGGGCGCGTTCGGGCCTGCGCGACGAACACGCCCGAAGGCTCGCGCGGCGCCGGCGACGGAGGCTCGCTCGCGCGGACGGGGTCAAAATATATTCAGTGTATTCTAAACAAGCATGCGACGTGCCGACGTCTTTTGTTTGCGCGCGCCCGCCACCGAGCACCACGAGCGACGACAACCACGGTTACGCGCGTGCTACGCGTAACGCCGCGGCGTGAACCGCGCCATTGCAACCGCCAACTGCCCCTGCCGTCTGCTTTCCCTCCCGAACCACCCGACAGTTTCGGTCTTGGTGCCCCGACTCCTCGGTGTACACCTTTCTGTCTTTGTCGCGCGCCTCGCGCCGGAGAGGGGGTATCGCTCTCTCGTGTTCTCCTTATCTGTCGTTCTCTCTCTGTCGCACTTTGTCTCCCTCTCGCTTGCTCTCTGTCTCGCGATATCGGTCTCAGTCGTCGCGAGGTCAGTGGCTGCTCGATCGGATCCTGAGCCAGGAGTGTCGTAGGATCCGACTCGAAACCCCACGAAAATGCGACGCACAGTCGCGTGATTGACGCGCCACGACCACGCAAATCGCGCGTGCCGTCGCGTTTGTTTACCGACGAGACCGTCTCGTGCGCGTTCGGCTTTTCGGCCGTCGCGCCTCGGTTGGCTTTGCGCCTCGCGGACCGACAGTGTTAGTGTGGCCAACCTGCGCGAGATTCCCGGGATTCCCCGCGAGTGATCTTTTGAAGTAAGTATGCCGATTCGAGTTTTCGCGCCAAATCGTCGTTTAACCTCGTGCCTCGCGGGCTGGCGCGCTCGCGCCGATCCTGACGATCGCGCGACCGCGAGCCGCCAGTCGTCCACGCGCGGACTAACACTTCGCCGCGCTTCTTTATCGCTGTTGCCGATCTCTGGTCGGTCGCAGCCGCGGCTTCGACCGTGCCAGAGTGTTCGCGTAATTTTAATCGTTCGTTCGCGCGCGTGCACGCACTTGTGCCGATACTTATCTATGCACTCATCTGCTGCGCGTGTATACGCGCGCACGAACCTCGTGTGCGTGTGTGTCCGCGGCTACGAGCGTTTCGTCAAAGCGCGCCTTTTCGGCGCGGCCTCATGGCAAAGCGACGTAGCAGAAAGAACGCGACGTGTTCGTGATAATGATTCACGGTTTCGTGGCAGTTGACGCAGTGAAGATGGGTAATTGATGATAAGCGCACGAAGATCATCGAGTGCAGGCGGATGCGAGCGAAGGATCGCAGGGAAAGCACGCCAAATTGGCCGCGAACGATCTCGAGCCCGAAGAGCTTTCGGGAAAACTGGACGGCGCTGGAAAGCCGAGTTGGACTATTGGAGAAAAAAAATAAAAAAAATGCCCGATCGGAATCCGCGGAAGGAAAACAACGATCGCACGATCTACACGAATGGAGGCAGATCGACGACCGATAGTTTGCTACCGAGCGGCGGTTGTTCCGCGGTCGCGTCAACGAAATTGGCCCGATCGACGATAATTGTGTTCTTCGAATATCGAACGGGAAACAATGCCCGTGATGAAGGATTCGGATAACGATTTGTCAATGGTTAATTGACGTCGCTGAAATGGAGATCGCGAACGGGAGATAATGACTCGGACGTAATCGGCGGAATATTGGCGGAGACGAATGGAGGATAATCGTAATGAGATGATCCGATGGAAGCGATATCCGACGAGATGTGGGGCAGTGTAAATATCGACGGAAGGCGTTGAATTGATTTTGTTTGTTTTGATGGAGCGGAATTATAAAATGGTGGACTTATTATGCAGACGAAAAAGGGTCAAGGGACGGATGACCGAAACGACGAGTCTAACGTTGTCAACTGACTGGAGGCCCAAGTTGACGGCGGATGACGAATTGGAATTATTGATCACGAGTTGGATGATGTAAATAACGGAACGGAGATAACGAGTGTGTATGATGGTATTTTAAAGTGTCAGATAATGTATGAAATGGAATAATTGTACACACTTAAAACGCCGATAGTCCGGCGCAGAAGTGTTTCGTGTGATACTTCTTAAATAACACGAGCAGATAATGACGAATTAAACGTAATTTAATTGAAACAATAATAAATTCGAGTTACACGCTCAAGTACGTATCACCTTCGTTGAACCGTAATGCGCAGCATTTGGTGTACACGAAACGTTGTAAAACTTAATCTAAACCTTTTAATGGTCTTGGATATAAATGCGAGTTTATACTGGTGTTTACGAAACATAAATTTCAAAAAAGTTAACACGTTGTAATTACTCAACCGAAACTGCTGAATTCGAGATGAGCGCTCGAAGATAAGTCCTTCTGGATCCGTCATTTTCAAGACAATGATATTAAATGTTCGCGCAATGGCAATTAAATAAAGGTGGCACGAAATAAATGCAATCGTATGTAAATGATAACTTCAATATATAAACGGAGATAACAAATTGGAGATAATGATTCAAAGATTGCTACGGAGAACTGGAAAGATAAAGATGAATAATTAAAAACTAAATACGTATGTATATAAATACGAGTATGTATATGTACGTATGAACGAATATTGTATATATATATATATATTTATATACATCTTGTACATTTATGACTATATAAATTATATAGTTTAATATAAACTTGCTTTTGCAAACGCGAACAAATGTTTATTTGATAGGAAAACGCAAATGACAAATGAATATGAAAAATATTTTGTGCACGATCGCGAGTTACAAAAACAGAATTCAGATTGTTCAGGTAAAACGGTGGAGTACACTCGTGCGGAGCGGACAATAACTGCGTTTTCGAAACCACTGAACGGAATTTGTTAGCGTGATCGAATATGGAGCATTAATGAATCACGATGTGTGTTTTGAAATATTCGGGCGCTCCAGATATATGGCTTTCACGGGGATAAATGAAACGATCGCAGCTCCGCAGAATGATTTAGAACGCATGGATTAGATAGTTCGTATTCAGTCTGTTCTTTTTCCATATGACTCAATGAACGTTTTAGGAAGATTTCCTAACTGACCGAGGGATCCGAGTTTGATAATGCCGAACCCCTCCTTCGAAGTGATAAATGGACGAGAGAAGACTTTCGGACGATTATGATACGTACGAGGAGCCGAGGCGGAGAAAATACCAGAGCGAATGATGGACCATATTCGGCAGGTCGACAATAATAATTGAAACTGGAACGATTTTAATTATTTAATTCGACGTACGATGATGTCAACATGAAATTTGAATGACGAAGATCTACGTCGGTCGGCCGAACGATTTATTGCGGCTTTTCAATTGGGAGATTAAATCGAGATGAGCGTAAAACAATCGCTCGCGAGACAGAAATTCAATTCGACTTTGACCGCGAGTTAATTTGAAGATTCGACGATTGTACGTAAAATATAACGTTAATTCTTTTTAAGTTGGCGACTGCGAGTTTCGGAACGAGATGAAATATGATAAATTCAAATTAATCCGAATTGTGGGATGTGAAATTAATGGTTAGTTTTGGCAGTAATGGATTGGAGTTAATTGAATGAGGTTCATTAGTTGAAGATGACGTATTAAGGTTATTGCTTAATAATGAATGAATGAATGAATGAAGATTTTTAACCAGAACGATGGGAATCGTATCGTATGCAGGAAACTGAATATTACGGGCGTCGTTAAGATAGCAAAACATAAATGTAATCATTTTTATTGGACTGTTTGACGCAAAGTAATTACCACGTCTTTACATACGGAACGCGAGTGGAAATATTGAATTAATAATAATCAAACTCTCGGCGATCGCGTAGCGAATTAAACGAAGACAAATTTATGCTGGACGCACGAGAGGAATGAAGAGCGGTATTACCGCCACGAATTCGGCGTTAAAATAATCGAATACAATTTTTGTTCCAAATAGCGTGTCTTTATTTATGTTTCCATTCTCTCTCAAATATATATATTTTTTTACAATTTTTTCTCATTTTTATTTTTTCCCTTTCCTTTTCAAAGCAGTTGAAACCATATTCTGTTGAGTTTTTCGTATTCCGCTCGACTCATTTCACGGTTATGTGTATACGCCGTGTACATATTTTTACCGCGGACTTTTCTACCGCTGATAAAATAATTCAAATTAGCTTTCTCCGTAAACGTTAGTTTAATATCTAATTATAATTCTGAAATAACTGAAATGGTGCAAAATATATAATGCGCGAAGGTAAAAGCTCGGAATGACGATACAGGAAAACGAAAAAGGATCGCGATCGATCTATTTCTGTTGATCGTGTAAAAGTGGTGTAACCGCTCAAAAGATGATAACACTCGTTTTCGCGGCACGCAATGCCAGCATCGCATTCACCGACTAAATATTTTACGCACAATCTGGAAATATTAATGTCGAAGTCATTCGAGTAATCGCGTAGTACCTCCACGATAATTCGCACCTGAAATTCGTTCATCGCGAGCATAGATCGAGCCGCGATCCGATTACGGTCGCAGTTAATATTTATAAGTCATTTATCTCCCTGTGTTTGCGTTTGGCGTTTCCTCGCATTTCTACAAACCGAAACCAAATTTGCGCGATCTTCCCGCGCCATTTTATTGTTCATCAAATGACGACGTTAATCGTAAATTTTATGAATCGCGTCGCACACACGATGACGAAAAATAATTCTCCACGTATGCGATGCCGCACACAAATCACACGCAGTCAATAC
>JABFQC010004610.1:0-12484 GCA_022817085.1 Psilanteris sp. ZL-2020
ATTATATTGTTGTATGTGTATATAGAACTGTAAGAGATTAATATTAGTAGAATAAGTATACTATAAATTTGACTTAGTCTATAGCTTCTATGAAAAAAATCTAAAATATTATTGCATACCTAATACCTTGATTTCTTACATTAGATAGTAAAAATTGTTTAAAAATAAATGATCCTCTAACAACATTTCTAAGTATTTGCATCCTACAATTACGCATTCCATTAACTTATTATATAAGTATCATCATATTTCCAATACAATTGAACTGAAAATAATACTATTTACAGGTTGTATATTTTAATCAAATAATAGGTTTCACATGCAAGAACCCTATTATTCCTACACAACATACCCAAGTCCGTACATTTTTCACTCGAAAACCACTAATTTGTGATTTTTTACAAATTTAAATTAAAACAAAATAATTCACATTCATTATAAAATAACCTAATATGTAAAAACTTCACTTTAAACTTAAAACTAAAAATACAAGCATACATTGATGTTTACATTAAAATTCCTTACGTTTACGTTGAAGACATTTTTGTTTACATTCAAAGTACATTTGTTTACATTTAAAGTGCTTTTGTTGACATCGAAAGTGCTTCTTTTGTCATTGAACACTTGAATATTTACGTTCCTTTATTTTTTACTCCCCGTGTTCGACACATTTACTGGAAGTAACTAAAAAAAAAGCAAAGAACATTACTTTGTCCTCAAAATTTGACAGCCGTTTCGGTCGCGAATTGCAGGACCGTCAATGCAGTTCAAAGACGCCCGCGTTTCGCGAATATACGCGAACGCGTCGATGCATTCCAATAGCAGAAATATTTCTGCAAAATGTGTCGCGCACAAACGCCACACAACAACGCGCTCAAATCGCATAATAAAATACACGGACTCGGCGTATTATTTCGCGGCGATGTATCGTCGTGGATATGATTGCAGTACAGATGTGCAACGCGTAGTTTCCTGGATCGTCGCCATTGGTCGCGCCGATCTTCGGCACGAATTACTCACGTATGAGGCCAAAGAGCAAACAGTTCGCCGGCAAGATGGCGCCTGTTCTAAATTCAAAACAAGACGCTGCTTAGCATATACACATCCCAAGCTCAGCCACTGCAGCACGCTATGACATTCGCAATTCAAATGCTACATTTCTATTACCATTTTAATTCAAGGGCACCTCTGTTCTGCCTGCCTTCTCCACCGCGCGGGATCAATCGCAATATTTCCCGAGTTTATGTCTCCATTCAACTCGCCGGAGAACGCCGCGCCGCGCACTTTTTCTATTCGTTATTGCTCAGATATCGCATCAAACGCGAATGATTTACAAGTGCCGATGGTAACGATAATTGCGCACTCATGTTTTCCAATCAAACTGCATTTCTATTTCAATGCTCTATGATTCGTTTAATTTTTGCTGCGAATGGTTATTGCCGTCATTTAGCTGGCCTGTATATAGCGAAGAGAAATTTCCATTTTTCCATTCTTCGTTTTTCTGGACTATATATGTGTATGTGTGTGTGCATTTTGTGTGGCTTTTTTTATTCGGTTTTGTTTGAAGCGTATTGTTTTAGAAGGGTATACAAATAACGTTTATTATTATTTATTGTTACAAATTTGAATTTCGAATAATTGTATTTACTTGAAGTAATTACCAAATTGTTTTGGATTCATGATTTATATCAATTGAAGTTACCATGTATGTATGTTTTCATTGATTAGTTATTAATTTAAATGTAATTAATTTGACAAAATAAGATTAATAAAATTCATTTTATGTTATAAGACATTAAGAAAGTCTAATTAAAATGAGGTTTTTTAAATGAATGTTAAACATATTTAATTAACGACAAAATAAATTTATGTTAATCATAGTATTAGGGCTTTTGTTTTATTACAATAAATAATTTATTATTCACAATGTATTAATGAAAATTAAGGTTGGAAAAATTGAACATTCACTGAATTTGTGATTACTTATAACATTAACCTGGTTCGAACATTATATGCGGTTTTGTCTTACATTATCTGTTTAAAGTTCAGCAACGAACCTGTACAAAATCGGTAATTTTCTTATAACCGTTAATCAAGCCCCTAGCGTATTATGTAAAATAAGTTTAAACTTTGGTAAAACACATCTTATGTAATATAGAATTTTATTAAATGAAATTATTATTTTCACTATTACCGTCAATAAATAAATACATTTTTGCAAATAAACATTAAAGTATAAGATTTTTATTACATTAGTATTTAACTGCTGGAATTAAATTGCTTTTTTATTCATTTACTCGATTCACTTATTCTAATGAAAATGAACAAAACGAAGAAACGAAAATTCAATTACATATATCAATTTTAAATTTCAAAACTAACAAATTGTCATAAATATATATTTCATATCTAATTTGAATAGACTCTAAAATTGGTCCCTAAATTAATTTCATTGGTCAGTATAATGAAACGAATGTTGAAATGAATATTAAAGACCTCATATTTTACAAAACTAATTCAAATTATTTCCAAAATATGTATTTCCACTATTATCTGGATAATCTAAAGCCCCCTTACAATTATACAATTTTGTTTTAAAATATATATAGTCTCGATGTCCTTACATTGTTATTTCTAAATTGGAATTTCGTCCATTGTACTTTATTCAATACATCATCATATTATTTTACATACCTCACGTCTTGAATTTGATATATATAGGTACTTAAAAAGGATCAAATTGTATACATATCTGAAAATTATACTAATATAAAAATAAACACGTATTAATTATCCAACACATACTTTTGGTAACTCTACTGAAACGTGATATAACACTCGATTTCTTACCGAACGAATAACCATTTCGTACTCACCCCCCTCCCCCTCCTCTTCCAAATTCAAATCACCGATAACTGAATTTCACCACCGCAATTCCAATCGTTCGATCCGTTGAAAACGCATCGTAAAGACTCGTAACAAAAGACAAATTGTGTTTATATTACCAAAGTACCAAAAATATTGATTAACTCTACTTGGTAGATGTCAAAACTAAACCGTAATAGAAGAATTAATGAAATTCGTGTTGGAATCATTAATTCACTCGTAGCTCGGCGCAACGACACGAGGACCATCAAAGAGAGTGGCAGAATGTCAATAAGAAATCCAAATAAGCGAGCCCCGAGTTGGGAAGATTTTTCTTCCAATTCGTCAATTGGCTGGAATAAAGGAAGGCCGAGTGATTTTTTCAAAATACGGAGCCACCTGCTGAGAAAAATGTTACGAGCTTCGGTCGCTCTCGTTAGACGTGGCCGGACCATTTGTATCATCCATCAGCCGAGAAAGGCCCAGGGAAGCCCGTGACTTAGTTATTCTGGATACCTCGCGCTGCATTGTGCTTCACCTCGGTGATATTTTATTCACTTTATGGCATCATTAATCCGATCAGCGATCTGCTCACAATTTTAATCGTGACGTATCCTGGAATTTTGGTCAATCTGATTATTCCGCTACGTAAAATATGCACATTATGAGGATCCAAGAATTTTATCGCGTCATCTATTAAACTTCCAAAATCCCGTTTTGAAATATCGTATGATTTCTTGCGGGTCGTTTTGCTTTCAAATCGCCGTTTGATCTTCATATTGTACAACGCGCAGATTATACGCGCGTTTGTAACTTGATCGAGACTCGGGACAGATCGGACGGGGCGTCGCTTCGATTGAAAAAGGCTCGCTACTGTTATCGCGTGTAATAACGTTTATTGCAGTTGGTTTGTTTATTATAGTTCGCAATTAATGTAATTTTAATGGTCGAGGGGATAGGTTGCAAACGAGCCTGAGCCTATTTCGGTTCTACGAACGCTGTTAATAAAAATTAATTTGAACACATTCTTGTACGTTGAATACGAAATTCTTGAAAGGATTTAATGAATGGATGATAAATTGGTGGTTTAGTTTTGGGTTTTGTTGTTGTATGTATATTTATATGTACAGGTGTATATAGATGTTGTCATTGATATTGAAATATAATGTGTACTTGGGATTATAGAAACAGTAATAACAATTGAGAATTAAAAAAGTGCGTTTTATTAATTAAAAATTATGCAAATTAAGTTTTAACTTTGTATAGATTATTAAATCAAAAAGATTAACTACTTTGTTTGATATGTTTGACGGAGTTCTTGTAAAATCAACAAAAACGAACATTTTCAAAATTCGTTTCATCGAATAATCAAACATATATAATTCCATTGTCATTTTAACAATTTGATGTTTATCAAAATAGAATTTAGTTTCAAAATCACTTTCGTTAACTTTCAACCATTTGTCTTTCACTTTTTGACATTCGAAAAAGGAAAAAGGAATAAATAAGAATGTCCTTAAAATTATCCCTAAATGCTATATTTCGATTTTTAATAATAATTTTGTTAGTTTTTTTTACGAAAGTATCCTAAAATAAGACACCTTATACCATCAATGTTTACCGTTGTCAGTCATTCTTTATTACAATTATACTTTGAACTTTCAACAAATTCTACAAAAACAACAATGATATCCACGAATCCATTTTTGATTTCAAACCAAAAAATCATCACAAATTGATTCCAATCATTCCGTATCGACTTGCTAAAAAATAAATGTCCACCCATTTTCGTGCATTTACAACATCATTTCGACTCCCCAATTTCCAAAACGCACAATCAAAGTTCAAAAACCCTTATCGCGTTTTTCGATGCGCCCGAGAAAAGGCCTCCGTCTATAAAACAGCCAGCGCCGCGTCACAATGGGCCGGACGAAAAATCGTCGACGCTGAATTTGACGCGGTACTTCTCACGAGCTTGATAGTTCGGATTCGCCCCCACGTAGCGAACCCGGAACGGTACAATTCGTACACAGATACATACCGCGGAACAAACGATCGCTACACGATCTCCCGCTGCTAGATCGCAGCATCTTCGGTTCGCGGTACAGCGATCTATTGATCGCGAACAACGCGCCACGGATGAAAACACACGTGCAGAATTATATTCGACACTCGTACGTCGAGCGCGCAGATGCGCAACGTGAGATACGCGTGTCTTTTTCATATTGCCATGAAATCATTCCGGCTTTTCCCACACCGCCCTGCAGCTTTCTTTTTTTACGTATCCATAAAAACAAATTACGCTTCCAACTGGACGCGGAGAGAAAAAAAAAACGGAATTTTACGGAAAAGCAAGGGTCTCGTTTATCATTCCTTTTTGTGAGTCCAAATAAACAAACTCGCACCATCTTCACTCCTGTACTTCCTTCGAGCGTTCCGTTTTTTTCTCCTCGTCTTTGCTCGCGCCGTCTCCGTCTGTCGCCCGCGCGCAAACGCCGTCCGTCTTTATCCGCGATACCTCCGGTTTTATGGTTCTTCCTCAACGTCTGAATGTCGTAAACTTCTTACTTATAACGTCAACAATAAGGAACAATGATTTTCTTAATCGATTCAATTGTTGTCGCATATACCCGCTCTGAATTTCGACCTGCGTTTTTTTAAGTCGCTGGTCCGTTTACGTCGTTTTTTTTTCTTTTTACTTTTTTATTCTTTTTTTTTTTATGAACTGTTCTTATTAGATGTTTCCGATGCGGGACCTTGGATTTTTTTAGGGCTACGCCGAAAAGTGAATTATTCTATTGCGATGTTTAAAAAACGGGAAACGTTCGGAACGTGTTGCGCCGGAAAATGAGCCAAACCGGAAAGTTATTGGCTCGGGAGTTTGACGATTTAAATGACGCCGTTTGAGGAAACCGCGGTGATTGCTTTCCGGATTATAACAACCAGTTCGGAATTTGAATTTATAGATCGCATAGATGTGTCGCGTACTTTCGGATTATTTGTTCGGATGAAACCATGGAGCAGTTATTTATATATAAATATATATATTGGACTCAATACACCTTACGGTTTTAAAGTATCGGATGTTACGTAACACGTAGACAAACAAGAGTAACCGTTAGACATTTTATTTATTTACGTCAACCGTACAGACCAATTCCGTCTTTTTATTTTCAGCTCCGCCAATTGTGAATGGTTTGTATGCAAGCACTTTTTGATAAGAAAAGTTCTGTTTGCAAATATTTAATACTTGTGGACGAAAGTTAAACCTAAATTTTTCAAATTCAAATTATGACTTTTGTTTAAACCGTTTAATGAACTTCGTTTTATCCATAAAGTACACTAATTCGAACATTGACTACGGCATTTTTCGCGACGTCAATCATTTCTTTGATAAGGAATTAAATATTTCGCAAAAAATAGCGAATAAAAATAGTACAGGAAAAATCCGCATTATGCACAAGGAATCGAATGACGCAGCAGCCACTTCTTGATGAGGAACATCATTTGTCGATTTCAGATACCGATACACGACCTCTGTGAGACCCACGTGACAACATTACAAGCTGCAATTATTGGAAAAAATCGAAGTACGTATATATAAGTATGAAGGAATTCTCGTAGGAAAATTCTGCAGACAGAACTTGATATGGATTTTTTGGTTTCGACAAAGGGTGGCATTCAATGATAAAAACATATATATAAATGTACATATCATTTATACATATATATATACATGATACTCACCACAAAGTACTGCACAGTGCTTTCTGAAAAGTTCACCTGAGCTGGCTATAAATTAGAATTAAGCAACCCTCGAACGCGATCAAGATAGTGTTTTTACTATACGAATGTAATAAAAAAGTCGGGAATTCATTTCGTAAAACGCCGGTTTATTGTGCAAGGAATACGTCCCGGCTCGATCATGAGCGAAATCCCGAAAGCTTTTTACAGCCGACTTTTTCGCAAGCGTCGCACGTAACACACGCCGGTGCATCTGCTTTTTTTAATGCCGCCGATAGATTATCTGTTCGAGATTGTTTCCGAAATGTCCCGTTTTTGACGTCATAAAACCAAAAATTCTCGACATCGGTGCATAAAAAACAACAATATTAAAATGCGTTTCCTTTTCTTTCTTTTTTCTTTACTTTTTTTCCGTCGACCGTAATCAAATCCGTCTCGGTTTTTCCTTTTTTACCCGCAATCAAACACTACGACAGTTTTTTATGGGGGCGAAAGTGTGTTTCGCGCAAAAAAATGTGGGTCAGTCGTAAAAAAAGTATTAGGGGTATACATTTTTTTAAATCGCCAAACAATCATTTCTCGCTTTTTGGCTTTGTACTCACCGAAAGTTTGTTTGTTCAGGCGTTTTTTTTTGTTTCACGCGTTGTAAAATGTTAACGCATTCATCACGATAAAGGCGACGCGTGACAAATTTTTTTTCTCACCAAATGAAAAAAAAAAAAAAAAAAAACTGTTATAGAGCAAAAGTGACTCGACTTAAATACACAGGTTTTATTTTATTTTTGTTCCCTCTACGAGGTTACTGAATTACGTTGCCGGATGTGGATTGAGATTTAATTTAAGACGACGCTTGAACTTTTGCGTAAAATGATTATTTAATTGAATGCAGTTCGCCATTTTTATTTGAGGACGTGCATTAAATTTAAGAATACATTAATTAATAAATTAGCATAGTAATTTGTTTGAGGAACGCCGATAACCTGGTGCAATGAAAAGTTTTAATAAGCTATATATATGTATGGACATGAGAACTACTAACACTTTTATGGTGTTTCATCATTGGTAATTAATTTAATGGCAGACTATTTATTTATAACATTCTTACGGTGCGCTGTAATCAATGCAACAAAGAATTTTGAATTAGAAATTTAAATTAGATAAAATATTTTAAAATAATGATCAAAATGCGGGTATATACTTTAATTTATTATATTTATATATGATTGAAATGTTATTATGGGTATTTATTTTTTATTCTGAATGATTTGGAATATTTATCGACTAATTATAAAAAACGATAATATACCTATGATGTAATAATTTAAGAAATTGATTTTTTATTCTAAATTTGTACGAATTAAAAGTAGTTTTGATTATCATTTCTATAGATCTTGAATTATTAATTGCTTAATTACACAATATAATGAAATAGTATAATTAAGTATATTTATAAATAGTAATAAAAAAAAAGAAAACTATAAATATGGATATTAATACTGGAATATAATATATTGTTTACATTCAATACCCTTATGTTTAGGTTCAAAATGTTTTTGTTTACAATAAAAATCCTATCGTTAAGGTCAAAAATGTTTTTGTGTATCATCAAACTTCTTACGTTTCCATGAATGTTTCCGCCAAACTTTCACTATAAACAATTTTGTAAATTGAAAGTTTATAAAAATACTATAACAGCTTTTAATAAATAAAGTATATTGCTTTATTTTATACCTAACACAAAACAGCGTCGCATTAATCCAAGCATCTTGCAAATATGCCATATATAATTTCAAAAGAGATTCCTCCTGACATATATAGTTCGGATGAAAAATAATGGATTCGACGTTTGATATAGAATTGATCGAGCTGTCTATTGAATAAAATGGTTCATCTCATAATGGTGACAATTCATCTTAGGTCAACGGATGTCTGAAGACCGAACTATGAAGAGAACGAAAGCAAAAAAGTAAGAGATAAAGAATGGGATGCATTTCGTTGCGTAATTCCGACTCATCGTGGCACAACGAGGGGCTAACGACGTGCCTTCGATGTGCGCCAGTTTGCCCACGTGACATGCAAAAATCACCCTCGAAGGCAGGTCATGACTGGTCATGATTCCGACCGAAAGAAGAATGAAGGCCAAGGACTGGTATAATTCGACCAACAAAACGAACGTTTATGCTTATTTTGCATAAGTGCCGAGTCACCCGACTCCTCTTTTTTCTCCCTCTGCCTCATAAGGGAGAGAATCATCATCCATATGCTTTGAATTCTCTTCGTAAATTGTATACGCGCGCTCGACGACGATGAAAGATTTTTGGTACCTGAAAGGCTTATTTCGAATGTATTATGGTTAAGCACTTTGTTTGACTGATGGAGCATTCATTTTTATACGCTCAATTTATTTCCGAAAACAAACGTGTGAAAAAGTTGCGTGCAAAAAAACGTATGTGATTAAGATCGCGTATGTATATATGTACTTCGTAATAACGGGGAATTGATAATCATAAATGGAATTTTGTACTATTTTATTATAACGTGGGTTTCGAATGTTAAGATATGGTGATTCAAATTGTAATCAATGCAACGATTATAAATTACAATGATAGTTAAAAAAATATTTTTATATTTAAAAAAAAAACAATAATTAAAGTTATGTAAACATAATTTACAATGTAAAATAAAGTAAACAGAAAAACACAACACACAAAGTTAATGCAAGAGTATTTGTTTTAAAAATTGGGTACAAATAAATTTTAATTATATTATATGCAAATTTATATTATTCATTGTCAGCGTATGAAATGTTAGTGAAAACAGTTATTATTATTATTCTTTTTTGATAAATAACGAGTTATTTATAATTTTGAACAGTTTGATGGAGCATTCATAAAATGAATGGATATAATTAATAGTAAAATGAAAAAAAAAACGTTCCAACATTTTTAAAAAACATTTAAATTTCAAATCTAACCCAACATACAGAGAAAAATAGGTATCCTCTTAACATTTTCGATAGATTACTGATATTTAGATTTAAAAAGTGTCAATTGAAGAATATTGGTAAATGATATGAACAATCTATTAACATACGTTTAGTGTTAAAATAATTACAAATAATAATAAATATAATAGGAATATAAATAATAAAATCGTCTGTTTGTGGAGAAGTTTAATTGAGTGTCAATGATTAACCGTTACACACAACTTTTTTCACAATTAATCACAAAAATACTTAATTCATAATTGTATTAATAAATATTTTATTTTTTAAAAATAAATTTTAAATTTTTAAAAATTTATTTCAAATTTTGATTTTGTAGGACATAGCACTGCCTGAAAAGGATGTAATATTTTAGTCCTCATTTAGAGTATCAATTGCCTTAGTAACTAACCAATTTACTTACTGACAAGTGACTGAGTAGTTCGATAAACAAACGCTAGTTGTCACTTTACGAATTTTTAGATACGTGTTTGATTAAATTTAATTTTCTCACAACAATTTTATAATTTCCATTTACTATATATTATCAATCATTATCGTAATAATTTAAATGATATATAGACTATTGATTTTGAATATATATCGCATATAGCAATCATATAGAGTAGTAATTAACAACGATTCATAAATACTTACTGAAAAATTTGGTAATGTTTAATGATCTTTTGGTAGTATAATAAAATGGTTGTATAACAATTATGTTAGGGTATATGAAAACACACGTAGAAAGTGAATTAATCAACAATATTAATATAAGATAAATAAATGTTTGGTATAATATATAAAAGTTTTATAGTATACTATATCGTTGAACGGTTTAGCGTTACTCAGGTTCGACTACCACGTAAATGATAGTTCAAAATTTCGTGTTCTTTAGTAGGTCCGTTGCATCAAATTATGTGATCTATTCTGTTTTTCAGTTATATTTGAAACTTTAATTTTAAATACAATTTATAATTTTGCTGTAGATAATCCATATACATTATATCATTTGTACAAATGCTTTATTTACGACTTGGCTTATATTTATAATCCGGATCAGTTTCTTTCGCTTTGACGACATCAAGTTTTATCCTTTGAAAATATCTTACAACTCGATTATTCAACTTCCAATGGAAATGATTGTCATTATTTATGGTGCGCTTCTTCATTTCAATGACCAATTAGACATATGCAGATATCCAGTTTTCTATTCTGCGTACTTTTACTTCAATTGTGAAGTAATACATTTGTGCAGTTAGACAGTATAAATACAATCAATTTTACAATGAATATATATGAAGCTTTTGTAATTCAACAAAAATCTCTTTTTATCTGCAATTTCTTTTATAATGTGATTCTTCTCACATTGAATACGTTCGATCAAGCTTGTTCTCCCCAAAGCCGAGACTTCAAAGCAAAGTTCTTCAACCAAGCATAACACGAAAAACATTGAGAATTAAATTGTAGACCAATTGACCACGGCCAATGTCCATTCGTTCCTATGCGTACGAATTATTTTATTGTTTTTGCAATTCCATCCTCGCGTTCGGATAATTTAAATTCAGAAAATGCATTCGTATTAATAAAGACATATTAAATCGTCGTTGAATGCGCATAGACAGTTCACACGATATATGGGATATATCGGATACATAAAATGAGTATTGGTTGTGAAATGCATTTTGTGGATTAAGGATGATGTTGGCAGGCGGTCTCACGGTGAAGCTAGCGCGGTAGGAGTCTAATAAGATGTAACTAAATTATGATTGGATTCATCATTGCTGCCAACGGCACTAAAATTGCTGATCGGCGAGCCCGCGGATGTGTTTGGAGCGAGTCAATAATTTGCCGGGCCCACGGTCGCCGCCGGCCATTCTATATGAAGCGTGATATACCATGATCCCGAATGAGCGATTGCCAACGGTAATGCGAGACTGAAAAGGCGATATCTCCAGAGCTCGTCTACATAGTTGCGTCCCCTTTTTGCGCTGCACTCGAGCGCGCGTACGTTGCACCAAATCGGCACGGCTGTGTGTGCATTGCCAATTTAACCCTTTCGAAACGTCTATGTCTTTTTAATAAACGTAACGATCGCGCGCACTTCCTGACACCGCAATGCGTTAATCAACTCCATTAACACGGGCTACAAATAATCGAATCAAAGTGTAAAGCGTCGGACAAAAATTTCGAACGAAAGGGTGAAAGACCGTGAGAATACGTGAAATTGAACCACGTCATTAAAACAAATGACCCATTAGATTTACGGTCCAGTTTGTTTGAATGGGTTTAAGTCAATATTCGGACTCGAAGCGGGACGTATCACAATATTTAACGTAATATTTCACGAAATGGTATTAATCATACGCCGAGAGGTGTTTTTTCTCTCTGCCCACTTCAAACACAAACTTTATTATAAAAACAGACGTGATTTGCTTGGGAATTAGAAATGTGAAAGGATTTAAGACTGTGACCTACTGCTCATTAGCCCGAGCGTGGATATCGCGTTAACTGCGAATCGGTTTTATTTGGTTTCTATTGATAACAGGACTATCGTTGGTTTTGTTTCTCGTGCCGAGTTTGGTAGGCGGTTAGCTAAACACAAATGTCGGTGAAAAATTGAATTCAAATAATGCGTGTAATGTTGAGAAAATTGTATATTAAGGCATTTTCAAATGGATTTAATTGTTTTTTGTAAAATTAAGGAATACATTTTATTGTTTTGCATAGTTGACGACGTGATATACTTGTAAGTCAGACAAATTTATATACCCATGTAGCAATTGACGAACGGCGAAGTACTTGCACAGTACTACGAACGCTTGGCTGACCGTTGGCATCAACGGTTGGCAATTCGTTGAAATCGTCACGCTAATTTACAAAGGTTGTATA
>JABFQC010004611.1:0-12483 GCA_022817085.1 Psilanteris sp. ZL-2020
ACAAAATTATTGACTAATTCAGTCATAGTCATTTATTTGTTTCAGTCACATTTTTGTCACTTTCACATAATATAATTTACGATTTGTATATTGACTGTTTCACACAATACCATTTTTTTCAGTGTAGAACAAGAAATAATATTTCATGTTTATATAATTAAGTAATATATAATTTTAAAATAATTATACTATATTTATTGTCTCGAATATGATATATGATATTAAATAAATGACAATTTTAATATTCTCTGGCAAACTATACACTATTGTTAAAAAACTAACGACGTAAACTTATTAAAATTTAAAAAACTGTTCTTGATGTTTAATAGCGTAAGACGTAATTAAATGACTTCTTCGTTTGCGAAATAAAAATTATTACGAACATTTGTCCGGTATCAGGTAAGCTAATTAAGTTACTGTACCATTGAATCATTCAGCTGTCAAAACAAAATTAAAGCCGACAGTAAAACCGCGACAACCACTTGTTCGGTCAATTCGCGAGATCATTAAGTTACTTTCGAAATTTATTGAGCAGCTTTTTTCAACCGTAAATTGAGACATTTATGCTTATTCATACTGGGAATGTCACGCGGACAGCAAATCAATTGACGAAGTTATAATATTAGTATTTGACAGTTCATCGAGGAATGAGTTAGTTAGAAGTAGTATAAATCGATTGTGCTAGAGAAAATATTATGAACGTCCAGATAGGGAAATTCTAATTCAATATTTGTTATTAATTAATACGATCTCTTAACTTTTTTTGTTATAATTATATATATACAAACATCGAAATCGGAGTATAACGAAAAATTTGAAGTTTATTAAAAGACAAAAAAACTTCCGGACTTAAACAAATTCTACTATGGTTTCTTATTAGAATTCTATCAGCATTATTAAACTGTGATATTACTGTAATGGATAAGCTGTTTTACATATTAAAACCCAATAAAAAGTTTTTCATTAAATTGTGCTATGTCACCTGATTTGTTATTCAGCAAGATAACATTTTTTAATAGAAAAGCACGACTATAGTTTCTTGCGCGAAATGTCTAACATCTTGTAATATCTTTTATCCGCGCGTTATTACAAGTTTTCTTCGATTATGATAATGACAGTTTATTTTTTCTTAAGCTGACGACGTAAAAATTTTGTCACCGTAAAAGTTGCGACGTTATCAAAGTCTGTGCATTTAATCAAAGTTTTCCTTCGCAATAAAGTAATGGGAAAAGCAAAGCATATTTGCATTCCATTTCTAAATAGTGGATTGTGACGTGATATGATTATTATTTTATGAACAAAAACTCGTTATGGGTAAGCATTGTTCCATTCTTTGAATACTCATTTTTATTCATTGTCGCTTCCACACCATTGCCTGTCGTCAGCAGTGTTGTCACACACACGCACACATATGTATATATATTATTCTTTAAATGTAGTTTTCGAAAATGCTTGATTTGAGTCGGAATGCATTTTATAAAAGAACGCATGAGTATAATTAATCTCGTTCGTTTACGAGTCATTGTAATATATTTCTAAGCAATTAAATTATAGACGTTTTAAATTACCGGTGACGTACTTTTCTTGGGTGTTTTTTAATTTACGATTTCAGCAGGCTTTGACTGCAAATGGAATTGAAAATACCTTGAGTCGTTACGCGTTAACAATGCCGAAGTTAGGTATTTTGCATCGAGTCTACTCTGTCAAATTGATTTGCATTACGCAGCAGTTTTCTCAAAATTTGCTAACTCTCGTTCGGAAAGAAATTCATAAACAGGAAGTCGTGCCTTCGACGAAAATTGATTTAACACTTGCTTTTGCAAATGCGAATCGCGGAACGTGTCGTAACTCCCAAGCAGTTCGTTTATTAAAAAGTACAGTGATTTTCAGGCAACGATGAATAATCGGCAAATTGTAAGGACGACGACGAACGGTTGTTTCGAAAGTGCTGCGATGTATAGGACTATCTTGTTACTTTGTCCTCAAAGAGTTATTGGTGAGTCGAAAATCGTGCAAAAGGAAGACGCCTTAATCTATTCATTCGAGAAAACGTCGAGACGAATTCTATCTTCGAGATGAAAGCACGCAGGTTAGAGATCCTTTCTGGCAAAGTTATTCCAGCCAGATAATCGCGAGGATTTCCTCCAGGAAATTACTTTCCCAGAACGACGGGGCCACTTACGGAGCGAATCTGTATCTGTAATCGGTTTTGCGTGACTTTCCGCGGGGAAAGGAGAAACGAGTAATAATGCAATCAGAAAGAGTAATTATACATGAAAGCACACGTATGACAGATACAACTTGTCTTAACGTACGTTAGTTAGACGAACGTTTAACTGCTGCTATCTTTTATTGTCCTTACATAACTCAAGGTCCTGTAATTTTATATATTCAATTTACTTTTTGTTTCTTTCGCGTTTTATTTAATGCAGAGGCATAATTGAATTCGAATGAATTTTTCTATCCCTTCAAGTGCAAATTCATACAAGGTGGTGTATATATATATATATATTTATACATAGTTATAAAAATTATGCTAATTAAATGTTTGGTATATTATCTATTAATTTCAATTTGAAACGAGACCTATATCAACAGTATGTTATTGCACGAACGTTGTAAGGCGATGTTTAAACGAAATTTCGTATTTTATTACAGACAAGGTATTTAAGTTCTTCCTTGTAAAATAGGGTGATAGTTTTTAATTTTTTGTTCGCATTAAGTTTAAGAAAGCTCATTACAGACAAAAAATACCTTAAGTAGACGTTATTTATTAACAAAAACGTTTTATGATTTTAGATGTAACTCATTTTAGAGTAGAAAAATGATGCAATGCAACTTCGAAACTTATTAATAAATTTATAATTGAAAATGATGATTTAACTTTATTAACACTGAAAAAGTAAATAGGATATTACATAACTCGAAAGTAGGTATTTCACCTACTGACAGAGTAATCAAATTATATAGGTATATAAACTACAGAATACTAATTTTATTAAGAAATTTAAACATTTGAAATTTAGATACTGGTTTTAATATGCATGTTTACACGGGAAAAAATAATGATATAAATGCAACGCAAAATGACCATGTTGACTACACGGTGTTAATTCAACACATAAACTTTGTAAAATTAAAACGACCAATTTGTTTGACAAAAACAATCGAATTCTGAGGAAAAATAGCCGCTGTGTTTATAAACACGGTAGGCCTAAAATCGTATACAATCAACACGCACCTCGTAGTAGATCCAACATATTTTGACTACTTTAAAACAAAACAATTTTTGTATAAATTCAATGCCTTATTTTTTCACGTGTATATTATATAATTCGATGAAAATAAAATAAAGTGCGCTTCCATAATTGAATAAAATTTGAATTCAATATAACCATAAAACAATAAGTCAAATGTTAATAGCGGATAATTAAATAAGCAATCGTATCGATTATTATGTAATTAATGTATCGTATTATTATGTAATACGATGTATATCGTATTTCATGCACATTATAAATACTTTGCAGTCGTTCTTACAAATTATTAATATTTTGTTATTACGGCATTATTTTGAATTAGAAATGTCTATATAAGGCAGAAGATGGACGCGTGTAAATGGTCATCGTGCTAGATAAGGATAATAAGAAGAACAAATTCGCGCGTTACTTTCCATGCAACGTGTATTTTCGCGACATAAATGGAAACTTGGCGATATAAATGGCGTCATTCTTCATGGCTTCGGAGTTCCTTTCACACGAACGATCGTAATTCGAACAAAGTAGTCTGTCGGCTCTGCATATCCTCTCATTTACGGGAATTTGTTCTATTCGCTACTAGGATGTGTTCGTTGCGAAAATTCCTGTAACTTATCGCGTGTTTTTGTTATCAATTACGGACCAACGTTGACGCAGCAAAAAAGACTTACTCAGGATACGTGTTTTTATTAAATACAGTTCTGAAGAGATCACGTTGCGTTATAGAAAGGACGCTTTATCTGAACTAATGAACTCCTTTGTTCACAAATGACTGAATACAAATGGTATTTTCAACAATCGGTACGCAAATCTTACGGCCTCGATGGAATTCGATTTGTTCAATTATATTATTTTTTATAGGATGACATTATTATATTAACACTTGTACATATTACAATATTGTATATTTTATAATTATCCATTGTCAAGTTTATCTTTATATTTCTATTATCAGTAATCTATCTCAAAATTTCAGAATATTGAGTAAATAAAAATATCAAGTATAAATAATAATAATAATAATAATAATAATAATAATAAAGAAACATATAATGATAGGTTTTGCGATACCTTTTATTTATTTCCGTAGTTATATTTTTGTTATTTTTTATTATATTTCGAAAATAATAAAATATCTTGAGTCATAATCCACATTTTTTTCAATTAAAAAATTCGGATATTTCAATGCTTCTTTTTTATATTATTATGAGTACATTTTAATTATAAATTTATTATATATATTTAAGACAATAACTATGTTTAACAATATTTTTAGACTAAATATTATTGTGGTTATGATCATTCTCCGGTTTGTGCGCAAAGCGAATCCTCGTTAATGATATTGCACAAATGATGTCACTGTTAAGTTCGTTCTACAGTTATAATGGTTTCCTTCTCCTTGGATTTTTCTATTTTGACTTTAAAGTAAATTTTGCTGAATCATATTCACATTGAACACTGTTATACTATTTTATATGCTTTCACGGTATATACCCCCCATACCTATTCATGAAGGCTAAGGTTCGATATTCCATAAATCCCAACTCGTTGTATGAATACGCATGAGGTCGCGCCGCCAATGGCAGACGCCTTTCTTTCAGATTCGCGACGCCAAAATGAACACGAGACGGCGTCACGACACTTTTCACATTGGTAGCAATGATTCAAGAAAACTTAGGGTGGCCGTATGGAAGAATAAGAACAAGACCATTGATCTTTTATTCATCAACTTTAATATTTTTTCGCTACACTCTATTGGTGCATTACAAAATGTTTCTTATTCTATTTTAAGACACAAAACAAATTATAAACATATGATATTTTATTCAAAATATGAACAAATTTTTCAACTAGAATATGTAACAAAAATTTAAAATTATAACATTTGACAAATTATTACATTTATAGTTATTTTGTTAATTCCACTTGGTTTTATTTCAGTTAATTTAATATATATGTATATGTTTATATAACTGCAGTTTCGAAGATGGGAAGCCAATTTGTTTACTGTTTAAACATTGTTATATTTTATGCGAATAGAATATAAGGACAGTACTTTTAAGGACAGTAGCAAAATATAATATTTTTCTAATATATACTATAAGTCCTGGGAAGCCTGAGACTTCGAATTTGTGATTCGGGTAGATTTAAAGGGGGTTAGTGGATAGGGACGAATGAAGCCCCACCGCATTTTTTATTGGAGGGGGGGGGGCGCATGTTGTTGAGGTTACCTCAACAACTAATTTCGAAAAAAAACTTTTCAGAATCGTAACTAGGCACCCAAAAAGTCGGTGTCTTCAAAACTTTCGTTATATATATATATTACCGTTTACCTCTATATAATATCGCAATAATTACTAAACGAGAATGTATTAATAGTAACAATACAAATAATAATAATATTATGATATATACAGAGAAATGTCATGAAAATATCATTAATAATAAACATCTCAAGGAAAAAACAGGTTTAGGTCAAAATTACCAAATATTTTTTACATTGTTTATAAACATTCAGCAAAAGTTACTGTTGTTTTTTATTATAACTTTTTTCTTCGTATTTCATTCGTTCCTTAATAAAATAAATAATTTTGGCTTTAATTAATTTTAATTATACGATGTATACGAATATACTTTATAAATATAAATATATTCTGAAATCATAAAATATAATAAATATGAAAAATTAAAATATACTTTACACTGAAAATTATTCAGTGTATACTGAAGTTTAGCTTCCTATACTTATACTATTGAAACCTATTTTTTCTTGTAGATATTGTGGAGTTTTAGCACCAGGAATTATTTTACTTAAATTTCCGTGATGATGTTCAATAAACACTTTATTGATTTTAAAAATAATTTATACAATATATCTTTCAAACAAAGCAAAGAATATATGTGGTCTTAACCGTGGCACAACACTATCTGATCTTCTAATTATATTTCTATCAAAAACATCGCGTCTATTATCGCGCGGAATCATACACATGAAAACAAACCGCGATCAACAAGCTACAATCCCACAATATCCAAGAATTTGATAATTAATGAAATATAATTATTACCTACTATTTCTTTATTATCGTTATATTAAATATTTACTACGAAATAGCTCATTTTTTTAATTGTAAGTCAAGAATATATTTTTCTTTTTTGCAGGTAAGATTACTATTACAATTCCATTGAGAAAAGAAGTTGAAAAGTAAGTTTTTAATTTCCCATTTTATTAAGATCTTCAATATAATACCTAGTATCAGAGAATGTTTTATAAAAAAAAAATTTAAAATTGAGAAGTGTTGTTGTGAAAGACAATTCCACGATCGAAAACGGTACCTGCGAAAAACACAAGTTGCTGCTTATCCCTCACGTCTCGACGCACTATTACCTTTACGAATTCATAGGAGATGAAGTTTGGCGGCGGAGAAAGCACATCGACTTAGCCGACGAGACGTGCTCCGTCAGCGAACTGAAAAACAAAGAAAAAAGATAGAGAAAAGCTTTTTCTTTTCGAGTAGGGATACTTGGCGATTGTGGATCTGATCGTTCGTTGGTCCGTCAAATTGATTATTTTCTTCGACTTCGATCTTCTTTTTGAAATCCTATCCACTACTTTACGGATAAAAGTAAAAATTAAAGAATACTTTTTAATGAAAAGCATCTTAATTTTTAATTGTCACGTATCTTTTAACACAACAATAAAAATATAAAAACACAAAAATAATAATAAAAATAATTTATGACAATTTATAAGTTGTTATAATCCACTCATTGCAATGAAGTTGCTTAAATACTCGAATCAAAACATTTAAAAAGTTTTGTTTTCAAAAACAAAAATATTATTTGCTTTAGTCAATTATTATTTACAAGTATACGTAGTGTAAAAAGTATATTTCTAAGATTTAAATTATATATATACACGGGAAAAAATAACGATATCAATCCAAAACAAAATGACTGTGTTGACTATACGGTGTTGATTTAACACAGGAACTTTTTAAAATTAAAACGAACAATTTGTTTGAATGAAAATAATTGAATTCCAAGAAAAATTGCCGCTGTGTTTATAAACATGGTATGTCTAAAACAGAATATAATCAACACACACTTCATTGTAGATCCAATATATTTTGAATATTTTAAAACTAAACCTTTTTTATATAAATTTAATGCCTCATTTTTTCCCGTGTATATATGCATTATTATATTAGAACACTTTAGATCGTAATTAAGACGGTTTTTTTATTATAATTAATAGTAAGAGAGTTAATTAAATATTATATAAATTAAAACATTATTTTGTTTGTATGAATTTTTCACGGATGAGACAAATTTACCCATATGGAAATTGCCAACATAATTGTAATACAACTCAATGGTAATTTCCAAGAATTGGATTCCAACGCCGGACCAATGAAAAATCAATTGTGAATACCAAGTTTACAAAAATATTACGTTGGCAATAAACAATGTTACTGAGTTGAACTAATATTGACAATTGATTGTTTCACATGTAGAAATTACTAGTCATCCAAACGCCGAACCAATGTTGGCCAAATTATGTACATTGTTTTACGTTGGGTACTAACGCCGTATCAACGTTGTAAGCCAATGTTCTATTAACATTGCATACCAACGCTATAACAACGTTACTGTCATCAAAAAATAATCAATGAAACGTGGGTGAAATGAGGCGCCCAAAAATTTACTATTGGAATAATGCTGGCACAGCGTTGGCAACACTAGTTCAATATTGTCAGAAACTGTAAAAACAATGTTGGTAATCTTTCACGATATAAATGCACCTTGCAAATGGCACCTAGACACATGTATATTTCATGAAAAATTTGAAAAGTTCAATATAAATATTTTCAACTTTAAATGACTTTAAACTTACTATTTAGGATACATTCAAGCTTATTACTGATGGAATTGTTGATGTGTGAAGTTTGAACGATTTTGGGAGATTTTTATTTTTTGACTAAAATTTTCATTTTTAAAGGTAGTTTTTAATATCATTTTTAAGAGATATTACCTTAAAAAATAGTAATTTTAGTAAAAAAATAACCATTTTATTCAAATTCATTCAACCTCTTCACATCGACAACTACACCTATTATTATATCATGAAAATAATCCAAAAATAGTGATTTTAAAATCGAAAATAATAAAAGTAAATAATTTTTAATAATTAAAATAAAATATAAAATTTTGTCGATCACGAATAAGTCATTTTTTGTTTATTTATTTAACTAAGTATTTTTTATATTATACATTTTAAATTTATAAAATAATAATCAGTTTTAATTTTTGCACATAATACAATTTTCTGAATTCCTACTTTAATAATATATTAAATTATACTTATTAATAATAGTCCTTATACTTTATATTTTTATGTTGCAAGTATATAATTATTTATAATCAAATATTTTAATTCTGAAAAATATAATAAACAGCATGCTATTAATTGTCTGATGTAGCACGTTATAAGTTTAAATTAATTTAAATTTGTTAAAGTATAAAAAAGTTTCATCAAAAATGATAGTCATATAACACATTTTCGTTTATCTCAACAAATACGTTTTAATAGGTTTTGAAATAAATTATAAACAGATTTATAAAATGTTATCGTAACGAATTTAGCATAATGGAATTAAATTGTTGTTTATTTCTTAAATAATTTAATTTTTCAGTAATATTGGTATAAAACGACGATACAAATGCGATTAAATGTAGTGAATTTAAGGCAATATTTAATCCATTGTTTTCCACGCGCGGTTCATTTTATTCAGCATTTATCATTTTTGTGTAAATTACGTATTTCGTATTATGTTGAACGTTGTAATAAAATATATTTTATTATTTTACTTTTGTAAATGCTTTTTTCATGTATGGATATACTGTTGATAATTATCCATTGCATTTCATTACTCTGCTTTTATCATTAGTTAATAATAATGTAAAACAAATTTCTGGATATTATTTTGTGGAAATAAATGGATGGTTATGAAATTTATCACAATTACTTAGCCTTAATTATACTAAAATTGTACCATTTCATATCCGTTTGGAATATTATTATGAATATGTTTTTTTTACGGAAACAAAAACTTAATCCTATGTTGTTTCTCTTTTTATTTCCGAAACTTTCATTTGTGTTTTCAATTATATAATA
Source organism: Psilanteris sp. ZL-2020 (assembly GCA_022817085.1). NCBI lineage: Eukaryota > Metazoa > Arthropoda > Insecta > Hymenoptera > Scelionidae > Psilanteris > Psilanteris sp. ZL-2020. The sequence continues at coordinate 9,436 of JABFQC010004611.1, forward strand.
CGTTTGTAATTTAATATTTCATGTTCATCGCATTTGTTAATACAAATATTCTTTTATTTATCATATACAATATCTTAAATGACTTTTAGCTGCGTGCTTAATATTTCAAACGTTGAATTAGTAAAATTAGTTTTCTTGTGGATTCGTTAAAAAAAGCAAAGAAAGGGTAGATACGCCTCTTGCAAACACTTAAATATTTCATCGACAGAGCAAACGTTATTTTTCGTTCTTTTCGTTCGTCGGCTTTTATAAGTCACCCGCAACCAACTATAATGTAAATTGCAGTTAAGCTGTTAGCAACATTTCAGTTTATAATCATACGAATTTACAGTGCGAAATTAACGCCAAGATATGTTTCTGAAAAGTAATGTGTGTACAGTCTTTTCATTAAAAGAAACATTGAAATGATTTCACTTAGTAAATAGAAAAATGCGTGCATTTTTTACTACTTATATTTTATTTGCTACTTTAATTAGCTTTATAGATTAATTTAAAGTTAGTGTTTTACGAGAAATATACATAATGTAAAATATAGATAACATGAAAATATAATACATAACAAAATCATGCGCATAAAGGCTTTGTTTCGATTTCACAGGATTAATATATAAATAATACATATGATATCCGGACATGTTTTTAGTTAAATTAGATTTTAGTTCATTACTTTGTGTTTATTAATTTGATTATCTTTCGACGCACTTTTGTATTATAATTTTGACGAAATTCTGTTAATTAATTTTTTTACAACTTTAAGCTAGATAAAAATATTTAAGTACATATCATACTGTTTAATGTATAGTGTCAAGAAATTTCATTACAATGCAAATTTTTTATTAAAAGTTTTATTATAATTTTAATACGACTTTAATATACTTTATAGTAAAAAGTTCAAGATATTAATATATGCGTAATATTTTAAATAGTATGGTTTGACTTTTTTTTTATTATTTTAAATTAACAAAGTATGTATATAATACCGAGATATATATATATTTAAATGAAATTATTATCTAGCGACAAGTATATATTGGCTGGTAAAATTATTTTTACATTTTTCAAACTTCCTTTCATGCTAAATTTTTATCCGTTGTATTATGATAAATGTTTCAATAAGAGATAAATGCACGTTGAATGATGTTTCCATTTGAATTCAATTGATATCTGAAATAAAACTGTAAATTAAAGAGAAATACTATTCCTTAATCCTTATATCATACACTGCACGAATTTAAGAATTCGTGCGCAATATTAGCTTTAAATGTATAATTTAAATTGAACTGAAATTAATATGCCACTGTTACTACAGCTATCATTTATAAGGATATTATATGAAATGGAAGTGTCACGATTGATATTTTACTTATTGAAAAATAATCTCTGAGGATACTTTATTTTCACGAAATTAAATAAGGAGATTCGTGCGAATCTCATTGCGCGAAACGATTACTCACGTAAATCGTTGGATTATTATAGACGCAATTTTTATTAGCTTAACATTTTTTTTATTGTATAAATGTTATTCTAAAAAACACTTATAAAGGTTGATGAAATCTATGTTGGTGGAAGTCGAGATACATTTTTCACTGATCCTGCGGCATTGTCGTCACGTATAATATTTCCATGCATACTTGAGAAATGCAAAGATCGTCAAAAGGTTTCTCTTCGTCCTATCTCAGAGGTGGACGTGCGGTGATAAACGGCCGAGCGGAACGTTAAAGCGGCATAAGGGAAAAGTAAATTGCTTCGAATTGGAAAGCGCCGCCTCATCTGACTCGGGGTGCAAATCGCCTTAAGGAGGTGGAAAATCTTGAAGGAATGGCTGTATTTTACAAGACGAAGTCAATTCACATGGACGAATTGTACAGCAGTTGATCTGATGCCAAATTGGAGATGCTGATATATGAAGCTTGTTAAATTTTATATATAAAGATAAATGTGGACATTTTAATATTTTTGGGGATAACACAAACAGGCTTTTGTTTGTTATTTGTTAAGAAGAAACAAAGTTTGTAAATTTACAAAATATCACGTAACATTTTTAACTTCGTTGTAGAATTAATTCACAATAACGATATATTGTATATAAGGAAATATATTGAATTTTGAATGAATTAAATACATTGCTTTTGAATTAATATACTTAATTAATTACATAGAAGCTAATCATATTTTTTATACATATAAATAAAGTTATGTGATTATTATTTTAAATTAAAAATAATTGAAACGATAGAATACTGAGAATATATAAATATATGTTATTGAACTATTATTCTATTAGATACAATTTTTGCAAAATGTTATAATTTCTACAATATTCTTAATATTCATTTATACTAATCCAACTAATATCAGTACTGTATTCTATGAATATTAAAACTGTTCAGGATTAGATTATCTATGTATAATAGCATACAATATTATATATGCGCTATTACAGATAAACTACACGATTCTTATCATTTCTACACACGGCGAAGATAAATAATTTAAGCTAAAGTGATAATTCGTTTTACTGACATATACATCAATTTTATTTAAAATTAAATTTGCAGTTTCATTATTATAAGATATTTAAATGGAAAAACATAAAAATAGAAACAATATACATTTTATTTTGTGTTTTACTGGTAGTTGTTATAAAGCTTTTGTTCATAGTAAATTATACATCTGTAACAAAATATATTGTTCAATCTGAATGATATTTTCATATATAAATTTTAAATTATTATTATTAACTTCAATAATAATTATTTAATTTTAAATAATTATTTATTTGCAGTTTACATTTTCATATTTTAATAGAATGTAATTGTTAATTTCTATCAGTATTATATCAATATATACTATCATATCTAATTGCTGTAATATTTATCATTTCTGTTAACTACGAGAAAACTAATCGAGGAAAAAATGACTACACTGAGAGAAATAATGTATTAAATATTACAACGTATACGATGAATCCTATGATGGCAGTGTTATACAGTGATAACTGCATAAAACGTTGTAATATGTGTTGAAAGTGTTTCAATATTTGCAACT
>JABFQC010004612.1:0-12482 GCA_022817085.1 Psilanteris sp. ZL-2020
ACTTATAACCGCAGTAGTAGATAGATCATTGTATATAGTAATGTATGTATTTTATGAAATTTCTGTTGCAAACCTCATAACAACAATTTTGACTCGCGTGGAATATTTCTCAATGAAATGATCTCAAAATTGATTACTTTCGTTTATGAATTTTCAGCAATATTTATACATTCTGCAAAAATATCGGTTTGAATAAATGCATCGTTTAAACATATATAGGTATATATATTGGTGCAAAGATTAAAATATACCAGAATTTCTGGCAATGTCGGGTCGCTTGCATCGGAAACACGTTAATATTTTTTCAATATGAAAAACAAAATCAGTTAACACATGACTCGGACTTGGCTCACAAAAGGAACGCCTTAATGTGACTACTTAAAATTGCCGTTCCCACCAGGTACATTTAAATTACCGCCAGTAGTTTGATATGTTGCTCCGTAACCGGCATCTTGATTAGCTAATTCGTGAAGGCGACTTGAGCTTAATGCTCGAGGAATAGCATTACTTGGCACACCGTGCGGAGCTAAGTGAGTGGCCTCGGCGACTTGACGAGGATCTTCGGTTTGCGGCAAGTTGGATACAAATCCAGTATCTTTGCGGTAAAAGTTAATGAATATAAACACTCCCAGCACTACCAAGCACATCAGACCATAAGCTCTGAATACGGCGGTAGTTCCTGTAATTGTTCAAACAAAAAGTAACTAATATTGTATTAAAAAAGCGACTAAATATAATGTTTCGTTCTTATTTGACAGATTAACGAATTGGTACACGTAGAAAAAAATTATATTTATAATTTATATAAAAGTAATATTATCCGCGGATAAAAATATTTAGGACATTTTAATATAAAATAACGCAAATGTAATCTACACATGAGAAAAAATAATGATATAAATCCAACACAAAATGACTATGTTGACTATACGGTGTAGATTCAGCACAGAACACTGTAAACTTAAAACGAACAATTTATTTGAATGAAAACAATCGAATTCTAAGAAAAAATAGCTGCTGTGTTTATAAACACGGAATGTCTAAAACAGTATACAATCCTATACAGAATGGAAGTGTAGAGAATGTTGTAATGGCGCGTACAGAAGGTTAATATACGGTGTAGTAAACGTTATATTAACATTCTGTGCGCGACATTACAATATTCTCTACACTTCCGTACTGTATGGGATCGACACACATCTTATTGTAGATCCAACGTATTTTGACTATTTTAAAACCAAACTATTTTTATATAAATACAATGCTTTATTTTTTCCCGTTCACTGTCAAAACTTTCAATTTCTCTTGTCATTTATAGTAAAAATGTACGAAAAAATAATATTCTCATCTTGTTTATGGTACATGTTTAATATAATTTGTGAGACAAATTGAATGTTTTTACAGTGTAAGGTACATTTTATTTATTTTATAGTCAACTTTCATAGACTATTTTTCTCCGTGTAGTTTAATTTTCTTAGAATGTATAATACATTTTTATAAGATATTGTAGGGAGCAGAAAATTTATAATAATTTTAGGTAGACGATGTTGAAATCTAGTATTATTTACCCATAAATGTTTATTGCGTACGTTTGATAATTTTAAGAGAATTTATTTTAACTTTTAGACTTTTAGAATTTTAAAAAATTGCGTAACATGCAAATACATCAATTTCTATTTGAATTATATAATTAGTATTTTTTTAAATTTTAGAAATATTTAAGTGATAACAGGAACTCATATTTCAATCATTTATATAGTCTTATTCAATAAGCTTGTATGTAATGATTTTAATGGACCTTTAATTATAATAAAAATGAAAATTTAGGAATCTGTCATTTATAATGTTAAAAGTATATAAAAACGTAATTTCAAGTATTAAAAACAAAACAAGATGCCGTCTCTTCTCATTAAGCGATTAAAATATTGCTCATGTGATTTCATATTTTATTTCTTTCTCATGCTAATTAAGTTAGCAATTCCATAACATCATTAGTCAAAGTAAGTAGTTTAAGTCAAATTAAATTTAACGTTCTTACAGAAATTTTCAAATTTTGCAAAAATTAATTTAGTAATTAAATAAAGATAATCTAAGCAAGAAATACATTTAAATTATCATGAAAGTTAATTTTTTCGTATAATTTATTGATCATTTGACTTCGGTGGTTATAAAAATTAACATAGAAATATAGAAATTTCTATTTTCTGAATTAATTTTCTCTGTATTTAATTCGGCTACATATTGTTTTTTTTTCTTTTTTTTTCAATAGATATATTCTTCATATACTCAAGAATAATGTATTAGAGTTATTAGAGTTAAAAGATATATTCTTTTTGACATAATATTTCACAAGCATGCCGTTGAAAACATGTGATCTCTATATATGTAGTTTATTTTAGGGCATACTTTAATATTAAAAATCTCTCTTATTTGACCGGCTACCTTTAATTTTCTTTTCTTAACTGTATTCTAATACTATATACAAAGAATATTATATTAAAAATTAAACAAGTTTTATATAAAACTAAAACATGGAATGCTACCTTAATACACTGAGAGAAATTTTGTAGTAAAAATTAGCATGAATAGTGGTAATTGAGCATTACGACTGAAAAATGATAATTTTTAACATGTTTTGTGTTAAAATTTTGGATAAAATATGTTAAAAAACTTACATATAACACAAAAAGTGTTAAAAAATTGCACAAAAAATGTTAAAAATTAACACGAAACATGTTAAAAATTATCATTTTTCAGTCGTAATGCTCCATTACCATTATTCATGCTAATTTTTACTATCAAATTTCTCTCAGTGTACATCGCATTATTCCGTGCATATTAATTTGTAGTTTTCGAAATAACGTTACAAACGCGTATTCCCTAATCAGCGAATATTACGACTATTTCGAGTCATAACGTTTTTTTTATCTGCGAGATAAAAGTGAATTTACGCAAAAATGAAAATAATCGCATCTTTATAAAATCATTGCATAAACGACTTTATTCCAAGACAGCACTTTTTCAAAATCAACATATCCGGCATAGATTGAGGACCGCAGGGATTGCTCAAATAGAGAAGGAGCGCTGTAAAGGAAAAAAGGTTTGAACATCGAGGACGAATCGTTGGCGGTGTTTAAAATTCTCACGAGACCGAGGGAAGGGGCTTTAAGAGTGGTTACAGCTATGTTAGGCGACGAGGGGTGAGAAAATGCAGCGGGATGGGACGGGGTGGTGGGAGAGATTGCAGCTCTCTGCGCCGAAAGAAGGAATAAAACGTGGAGTAAGGAGGAGTGATGGAAAGGGGTTGAGTTGAGAGAGCGGACAGATTGCCGGAGGGACAAATAAGAGTGTATCCAGTCACCAAAGCGGTGACGCGAAATTCGGCTAAATTGTTTTCCATCCCTTTGCTGCCCTTATCCTCGACGTCCCTTCTTCAGGGACACTCGATAACCCGCAGAATGGGATTGCACGTTTTATAGTTAGGATTCTATGCAAATAGGCACGTTCCCGAGATTGATCTGATTCAAAAGCGATCACTGTTGATGGCATTTGCAATTCACGTTAAAGCAAACAGCCGAAAAGTGCATTGGCTTAGAAAAAAGAATCAAATTTTATTTCAACACAGACGTCTGTTGTTTGTTTATACGCTTCCGAAAGTCGTGCGTTTTGTTTTTTATTCGCTTTATAAGTTTCGGTAAATGCAATGATGAGCGTTCTCTTATTACTTGCGTTTACAGTGCATAAATTCATAATTTTATTTGTATGAACGGATGCGTGCTGGTCTGCGTGAATTAAAATATTTCGACAGATGATTTTGTTTGTCATTTCGCACTGTTATTGTAGACTTATTATATATAATTTTGCAAATTTATTAGAGAAGTCACGGCGATACTACATACACTGAAAAAAATAATCTTACAAATTTGACCAAACTAGATAATAAAAGTAGGAAAAATAGGCAAAAATGCAAATAATATGATAAATTACGGTCAGAAAATTCTAAAAATATGTTAAATATCACCAAATAATTGGTAAATATTATGATATTGTCTAATGTTTATTTACATTTTTGTTCACTTTTCCGACTTTTATTATCTAGTTTGGTCACATTTGTAATATTATTTTTTTCAGTGCACGTAGTTATATGTAATGCTGTGAGGTGCAAACGACGGTAAAGAGTTTGTAATATTATAAATTGTGATGACTATTTTTGCACTTAATATGTAAACGTGTATATATATAATATGAAATATAATATTGTATAAAAAGTATTAAATGCATATAAAAGAAAAAATAATTTGATTGAATTATGTTTCATACGTGAATGTAACTTTTATTGTTAAATTATATTTCGTCCTTGCTTCGATATAATTATTTTTACGTTCTATTTTATACAAATTAGTGCTTGTTTTTATATTTTGTATTTAATCACTAATTATTTGATTAAACATTTAATCTAATTTTAAAAACAAAAAATATGAATGCATTTTTAGTGGATATTATAAATGTGTTATAAATAAATTTATTTATGTTTTAAATAACATAAGGTTTGTTCTACAATAAAAATAAGTAGTTTAAAATTTAATTAAATTAAAAATTTGGATCAAAAACAATAATTTGTTTAATATTAAAATAGACACAGATGTGTATGTATATATATGAAATAAATCGGTTTTATATAACGATAAAAAAGTTGGTTGAAATTATTGGATTGTCTCATATTGTTTTATGTATGCTATTTTTTATATTTCATCATCTTCATATATACACGTATTGTGCATTAAATTGAAGCGTTTTTTTCACGCCAAAGGCAATTCTGTGACAGTTATGTAGCACTATTAATATCATAAAAAGTTATGGTGGTTTAGTGGTGTTTTATTATCGTTGTAATTAGATTTTGTTGGTATTATGGTTTAGTTATATAAACAAGTGTGGTGAGTAAATAGTTTATGTAATTTTTATTTTAGTATTACATGTTCGTGGTTGGAAACGAACTTTGGTTTTACCGCAGTATATGAGTAGCGTAAGTCACACATTTTACCCCTGGTAACGGACCAATTAACACTGTTTCAAGGCGGCATAAGTGGTCATCCAACCTCTCTATGAAGTAGAACATGTTTTACAGTATGAAGCCAAGCAGATATAAAAGTTAAAGATGGAAATAAGCCAGTTAATACATTCAACATTCAACGTTCTTGGAACATTTTACTGCGATTTGACATTTTTTTATATTTTATTTTTTTGTTAAAAATAATATATGTATATATAATATTTGTTTTCTATAATATTTCAATAATATACTTATTACATTATAATTATATATTTATTATATATCTATGTTTTTTATATTACATATATGTATCTTTTGAAATAGTTTTGATATTAAAGTTATCATTGTATGCTATTGGACAATTAATATCTATTTTATTTTAATTTTAGATATATTTTTCAATAAAATGTCATAAATTAAAACAATATAACAAGTAAATAGCATTCATTTTTTTCATTAATTTATGATACTTCTCAGTCAACCCTGAGGTACTTGTTTATAAATTTCAAAAACTTATTAGTTTTAATTGATTGTTTTATATAAATTACTCGTAAGTTTTAAACATTGCTTGAAAAATTCATTGCATTTATTTTATTTTGACGTATTTTTAAAAAAGGAAACAGTATTTTATACATAAACGAGTATAGCCATTAATTTGAGTAAAATCAATTAAAACCTACGATTTTGTTTAAATAAATGAATACGAATTTATTGATTTGTATAAGTAACTGTAAATGTATACAAGATGTAAACGGATGTTACCAAATTTAATATATTAAAAATATGAAATTATGCGATTTAGTATTACGTTTTATTTTATAATTAATTCTTAGAGGTCATTTCAATAATTTTAGTTCGTTTATATTAAATTACTTATTTTTTCATTAGTATAATAATTTTAGTTTTATGACTAAGTTTGTAAGTTTCGACATATAAATAATATAACGGACGATCCAATTAAAGAATAAATAATACATTTTCAACAAGTAATACAAAAACAAAAACTATAAACTATATAAAGTTATCAACGGATTAAAAGTTTTCAGTTTTCATATATTGTAGAAATGCTATTTCATACGCAAATAATTTCTTCAACCATATCAAGTTATACATTTGTTAACGGCAGTATACGTACAATTTAATGGATATACTTTTGCATGTGTTCAGTGTAAAACGAAATTTTATATATAAATAACGTGTTAAATTTAATTTAAATAATTTTAATAAATTTAAACAATATCATCATTGTTGAATTGTAGTATTTTTCATTTTGCAGTCGGTGCATGAAATATAAAATAACTTCGAACGTTAATCACATTTATTCGTCTACTTTTATTTTAATACTTCACTATCTTTTCACAATTTCCGTTCCTTCTTTTTGGAATAAAGAAATTTACCATTTGAAAATGGATGTCAAAAATTAAATAACGCGTTCGCTCTCGTGGGATTTTTGAATAGTATATGTAGTGGGCTCTGAATAATAAGACCAAGGATGATGTATAGTGAGAGAATGGAAGTCGACGCATTCGAAAAGGGTGCGAGATGTAAGCGTAAAGCATCAGTTCACTGACCAATTACAATAACGCGAAGTGGAATATGCTTCACTATATGAAGATATACAAAAAGACATGAGTATGTCAGATAAATTATTTTGATCGAAAAATATATTCGCATAACATATCGCGTTATAATATGTTATATTATTTTTCATAACGTTACTCCAAAAGTGTTTTCAATTGTTTTTGGATTATTATATCGTTTAAGCCATTAATGCTGTTTCCATACACATTTCCGATTTAGCGAAATATTTTTATATGTATTAACAAATACAAAAATTATATTCTTTTACTTTGAAACTTTAAAATTAAAGGTTTGAGTTTGAGTTAATGCGTTATAATGATATATTTTGGGTTGTGGTTTAGAATTTTATTAAGAAACATTTATTTGGAAACTTTCTAGATTTTAAATAATGTATTATATTCATGAGTACATTTGTACCCTTTATGCCATCATTTTCATGCCATTTTTCATTATAATTTGATTACAAATGATATTTTATAATAAGTTTCGTGTTAATTTTAAGTATCCTTTATGCAAAATTTTAAAATATATTAATATTTATTGAATTTATTAGAAATTATTTTCGTACAGCTTTATAGATGATTATATTTTTTTTATTAATTATACGTCTACAGTTATATGCATCTACTATAATAATTATGGTTCTTTTATTGAAGATATACGGCATAATATCTAATTAAAAAGCTGATTAAGAATTTTTGTTGATGTATTAACAAAACATAAAACTTTTTAATCTTTTAGTAAAAACATATTTAAACGTAAGTGAAAACCAATACATAACATCTCAATAGGTGAGTTCATCTATAGTCTGGTCTTTTTCGTGTCATAAAGGAAGTTTATGATGTTTACCTTGTTTATGAACTGTAGAATAACTTAAGAATGAAGCATTATTGAGTTAATTTTATAAAGTATACTTATTGATTCACATCAACTTTAATGTTGCCTAACAGTGTTGTACAGTTACAAAAGATTTGTTATATCTAAACTATACGATGTAATAGAGAATGAATCTCGAGAAGCAGCATAATTAAGTTTTTGAGCGAAACAAGAATAAGTGGAAACTTGTTAAAACTATATATATATTGTATGTCGTTATCATCAAACTCAAAATAAGCACTAAATTCAAAATATAATATCTTTTTCTTCTAATTAATATTTTTGTTTTTTATTAGCTTTTAAATATAGTATAATATTACATAAATATTCGTATTTATGTTATTTAATTATACAATAAATAAAACTCATCAATGTAAAAAAGAATTGAAAAATTTTATCTCGGGTTTCTCAATCCGTTATGTCAAGTCACTTCAATTGCCGAATCGCCGTAAGTGACGAGCTAGACTTCGGTTATACCAACAACAGCGAGAGCTGCATGTAATCGCTATTTCATACTAGAGCTCCACGATTGGATGGTAGAAGCCTGGTTCAAAATCGCGAAATTTGACTTTCCGAATGCAGAATCTTCCAAAAAACGATGCATCACGTCACATATGAGCCAGACTACGGACTTGATGTGATGAATCGTCGAAAATGATCTGTGCACTGAGAAAAATTAAACTTAGAAAATTGTGCTGTTTATAACACTAATTTGATGACATTAAAACAAAATTCTCAAAATTACTGTTTACTGTTTATTAGCATTGTACTAAAAAATAGGAGGAAACTTTGGTATGAAAAACTATATTTTTACAAGCAACAACAGTAATTTTTAGATTTTTACTTTAATAAAAAGTCTTTCCGAATTAGTGTTACAAACAGCAATTTTCTACGTTCAATGTTTCTGAGTGTGTTCACTATCTCAACTCGCGGTTACAACAACCCCATCATTCGATCACGAAAGACCGAAATCGCATGACCCCGAGGATCTAAAACCCTCCCCTTTCCAAGACATCTGCCTCCCATAAAATCCTCAAAACCTTGAATCCTCTCTAATTTTCGACTTTTGCGTGAATTGCACCCGGCAACGGAAAGACAACCGGTCCATTTCAGGTTTTTGAAACGAAAAACGAGTTCCGTCACGTTATCTTCCATCTTTGTAGCATTAATAATGCTACGAATAAACATGAATTTATAATACACTACAGTACGCTGACGTCGAAGCGCGCGAGCTTGGATCCGCGCATTGTGTGCTCTTGAGCCCATCGCGCTGGATTTAAGTTTACGCGCGTGCACACATTCAGCGGCTAAAGCCGTGCATATTCACAGCTCGGTGTCGAGTTCGTGTGGTTTACATAATACACAGCGTTCACTCGCGAACATTTGGCGCAAACGCAGCCCGTCGCGCGAAATACTTCGACGCGTTCGCCGAATCGAAAATCTCTCGCCAAGGATGTGCTCGCGTATACAAATCCAGCTCTCGCGCTTCTTCGTGCTTCTCTTTCGAGTTTCGCTTTGCTTTTCATATTCTCCTCATTCGCGCGCGTCAGATGCGCGCATCAATGCCTCGTTTCTGCGTCGCCTAAAAATTGTTCCAGATTATGTGTCTCGTAATTTTCAATTTATTGTCACTTAAAGCCGAGGCTTTAATTAATTCAATCTTGTTAACTTCGCGGCTTTTTGTCACAAAACTTCACATATTAATTAAAAGCCGGGTAATTAATTATTGAAAGGAGAATGCCGAGTGTCTGCTTTGTGCGATCAAAACGGCATGTCTGCGGATTTACGCTGCAAGTTTGAACGAATTCAAAATAAAAAAGGCAAAAAAACTCTCGCATGGCACAAATTTAAGGTTTTGTCTGCCGGGCGTTTCTCGAAGAAAAGCGCTGGATCCTGTTGAACGTGTTTTGTGTAATGTTAAAATTGCGATACGGCAGAACGGCGTGGTGCGTTTTTAAATTATTTAACACTATTATATTTCGGGGTAACGTTTGATGCGCAAGTTATGCCAAGTATGGTATTAAAATAATTATGAAGTAATGAATTTATTATATGGTATAAAATCATGCTTTTGATATGAACATTATAATTGCGATTTAAACGTTTCTGTAAATATTATGTATTCGATATGCATACATATGTATATGCGTGCTTTTTATTTGGTATGGGCATTTAGCATAAATAATAAGTATCGTACAGGTGAATAAAACTGATTTTACTGATTTACATTGCCATTTTTTGTTTATTATTTGAAATACTTATATATATGTATAGAAGTAATTAAGTTTCATTTCATTTCAAGGAAATGATAATAATTTAAATTAATATAAATGAAATACATACGAGACGTATACTTCCTCTGTTATGGTGGTTAATGATTGTCATCCGTCGAATTCAGCCAGTTTTATAGCACCATTGCATTTATATAACGTATATAATAACTTTATATATATATATGAGTAAGTGGATATGTTTTGACAAGTTTATTAATTTTGTAGTCAAAACGGAAATCTATTAGCTTTTATAAGTATCTGCTTAAAAGAGTATATTTATTATACTTTTGTTTGATAAGTATATGTGAAATATTATTACACACATATATTATTATATTATTAAAAAAAGTTATGAATACTGTCTATTACACTGTTTATATATTAGAACTAATTTATATATGATATTGCATAGATATTTCAAATAGTATATTTGATACCGGAAATTATTCGAAACAGCAGAAATTGAAAATATTAACTAAATGCTGATGTAATCGGATTATTGTTTAATTATTGTTGTAACAGGTAGTTACTAATGGACAAAGCTTCAAATCAATTTGATTGTATTTAATCTTAACTTGAACATGATGCACGTTATTATAATATATGAATTTATAAAAGAAAATATGAAAATATATTATTTAAGATTTTTTTAATTTTTTATCTGGACATTAACGGAAACAGTGAATTATCGTTAAACAAAAAAAAGAAAAACAAAAGCTAAAAACAGTTATCACGTATAAAATGGAGTATAAAATGCAACCAAAATTATATTTGATACACATCTGTGAAGTTTCTCGAAGTTTTTGTTTCGTAATTCTTCTAAAAAAGATTGTTTTACGTGCTCAAAAGTACTTCTGAATACCGTGGGAAGAGTGGGATACATATTTTTAATCGATCAATATTAAAATATGAAATCCAAAGATGATCTTCATAATCCAAGGAGGGAGCCATACGTATGGCTGTTTTTCAGTAAATTAAGACCTAACCTATTTGGATGGTATATTGACGCAGGAATATATTTTGTATGTACGTGTTGATTGTAAATGTGTTTTGTTTTTAGTAGTTGGGGGACTAAAGAATAGAATCAAAGTTCAGTATAGGTCTAACTAATACATACAGTGTACATATATAATATAATAGTATATATACTAAAATAGTATATATGTATAGAAGAACTGAAAATCAGTACTATATATATATATATATATATATATATATATATATATATATATATTCTAATGTACGGTATATGTCTTTGAGGTAATGTGACAGATGTGTGCAAAGGAGCCCACAAATAAAGCCAAAATCTGACACTCGGATACGGTCTTTGCAAAATAATGTAACAATAATAATAATGTAAATGTTAAGGAATAATTGATTCTCAGTGAATCAAACATATTGGTATTTCTCCTCAATACTTTCTGTAGGGCATGTGTATAAATTAGAGTTTCCTTAATTTCAAATTGTCTGGTAAGTCACCAATAAATACTTTAAATAATAAAGGTTCCAAATGTAAATGCTGTGTAATGTCAGAAGTATCATTAATTTGAATACATAATATGAATTTTTTGGTCAATTTAGACACTATTTCTATTAAATTAAAAAAGAAAAACTATTTCAAATTAAACTTAGATACTTTATCTAAAATAATGTTCTGATGTATGATATTGAAAACGTTATAGGAGTAAATTTGATAACATCGATTATAATTGATGTATATATTCAGATATTTATTCAGGTAATTATCCAGTTAATAATATTTCATAAAATAAAATCTAATTCAATAAGAATTATAACATAACATATCAAAGTTATTATACAATAACACGCGTTGTTATTTGTTAGATAGATATTTGTATATAATTAGGAAATTTTACTAAAAAGTATTTTGGCAAAGAATTATAACACTTGTGACAGATATTGTGGCTTAATTCATCCAAAGCAAAAAAATATTCTTCAGATAAACATAATCTGAACGATATCACAGGATTATTCGATTGTAATGATATGCAAAACCTTAACATGAATATTTCTATAGAATAAATTACAAAATTTTGTTCGCATCTAAAATACCTTATACTTATAAGACAAATATTAGAGCATTAAAGACTCCAGTAGATTTAAATATTAATTCGGAGTAACTTTTTAAAATAATTATATGTCCTTTATAAAATAATTTAAAGTAATCGGTGTATAGTCGCTATATGACAATATAAGATGATAATAAACAATGAAAACTAATTTTTATGTAACTAAATCAAAAGAAAGGATGTTAATTTAATTAATAAAAATTAAATTTAAAATTATATTATAAAAAGTAATTATACAAATGAAAATCATTTTATATTACATAATATGAACATATTTTGTTATATAAAACAACTGTCTTAATCATTTAAACCATTAAAATTGATTCAATTTAACAATAAGTTGTCTTTAAATTTCGGCCTAACACACGGAGAGAAAACTTTGACTGGAACAGCTAAATATTTATTTAAAACAAATAAACTGTTGGGGTGATATTGGAACAGCTAAAAGATTGTAGTACATCAGTTAACCATATTTATCTAAACACCAATCATAAGAATTAGTTATAAGGTTACATAAAATTCTGAAGTCGTTTAGCTAAATCAGTCAAACACTTTATGTAGCTTTCTTAATACAACTATGTAATGTAAATAAACAATGCAGTCATCTTCATT